>BHDV01070744.1:47799-62469 GCA_005406045.1 Adoxophyes honmai | reverse complement strand
AGTTAGCTAATCGGCACGTGTGACCTGCACTTAATAGGTACCTAAACATACTACATACTACGTACAAAAGGTCCACTCCCGAACTCCACTCCTCGTGTGCTCTGCCTACCCCATTTGGGAATACAGGCGTGACGTACCTATGTAGTGTTTTGTGACTTTAATTTAAATCCTAAGAACTGTTTTTTTTTCTATGAATCCAGTTAGTAATAAAAAACTTTTATATTGTAATATTTCTAAAGTACGTGTTATTAAATGACCCTTTTCTCTCATTACAGCGAAACTGGACAAGTGCCCGATTTGCCGGAGCGCGATCACCTCCTACTTCTGCATCAGGAACGACGAGGAACCGCTGTCGGAGCTGAAGCAGCAGCGCTTTCCCTTCAACAGGCGCCTCTTCAACCTGTTCCACTACCACTAGTCTGCTTGATGGTACCTGGAACACCGTGTTCCGTAGCCATATAAATAAATAAATATCACTGGACAATTTTTACACCAATCACCTAGTCCCAAAGTAGGCAATTTAATGCCTGTGTTATGGGTACTAGACAACGGATAAACTTACTTATATATAGATAAACATCCAAGACTCGAAAGCAAACATTCGTATTCATCATACAAACATCTGCCCCGACCGGGGATCGAACCCGGGACCTTAAGCTTCACAGTCAGGTTCTCTAACCGCTGGGCTATTCGGCCGTCAATATGGAACGTGGAACACCCGTCCGTAGCCATATGGAACATGGAACACCGAGTTCCGTAGCTATATGAAATCTGGAACACATTCTGTGGCTGCACGGAATACATCTATGTAATCAAATTTATGCTGTGCGGATTTATGAAACATGGAACATGATGTTACATACCCTTATGGAACTAGAAAGTCATTGCCACATGGATCGGGGAGCTAGTGTTGCTGGATGAACGCTCCGTAGCCAAATGGAATATGGAACACTTTCTGTTGTACGGAACGTGGAAGATGTCATATACTGACGAATGCGGACAGTACGGACAGTGTTGTGATTTTAGAAAGGTATTCGAAGTTTACTATAATTTTTCAAGTAATCAAAAAAGATTTCTTATGTAGTCGTTGCTCTTTTGATTCGTAGAAATCTTAGTAAATGTAATACCATAGACATTGATGTGAATTTTTAACGAGTGTTGCCATCGAACTGAAGTGAAAAGTGATGAAATACTTGAAGTGATATGTTAGGTTCTGTGTTGAGGAGTTAAGTGATGATGCATCGCGGGTGGTTTTAAATGTTTTAATATCTTGTTTACTACTAAAGTTGTAGAGGCTACTAAAGTTCCTAGGGCGGTAAATTAAACAGAAATGGTTATTTTTACTGAATAAACTGACAGCAGATTTAGTAGCGTAGAGAAATAGTATATTTTACTATTACTAGGTTTTAAGTTCACAGACAGACGTGTCAGTTTACTGCAGCTAAAAAATACTAATTATGTACTTGTTATTACTTAATTTTTCCGCCCTAGAACCTTAGATACTTTACCTTATTTCTGATTATAAAGTGTTCACTATCATTTTATTTTTAGTAATAAATAACAATCGATCGTATTTTGGACATGTGATGATATATATTTGTTTGAAGGACTGTTTGTTTATTTTATAAAAATGCGAAAAGACAATGTTCATTTGAGATTTTAAGCTCCTCATCTAAATTTATTGGGAGTAAGAAAATAATTTATTAATTAGTAATCATAAACGATTACTGTTATTTTTAATTAGGTCATCGTATTTCAGGGACGTACCTACATGTAATGTAAGGCTACATGAAACTTTGCGTATTAAATTTGAAAATAAAAGCAAGTCTAAAAAAATTGTAAAACGTTTAGACATGGGACACTACAATGAATCGCGATTTTTAAAATTACACTTATTCTCTACCTAAGCCTAATTACTGGATGTTAACTTCAGGAAATAGTTCCGTAAATATTTGTAGTTTTCGTGCTCGATCTCAATAAACGAATTCATCCTACACTAATGTAAAATGTTGCCACGGTTTTTGCCGTCTCTTACTAGGAAGTTAGGTCATGTCATGTGACCATTTATTTTAAACAAAATTAACTAAGAATATTTCCAATAGTTACTCTTTCGTCGATCAAGAGATAAAACCTAGCTAACATTATCTTTGGTCACATTATCTGAGCAAATAAATGCGATTTTTTTTTAAACTTTGAGACCTATGCTAAACAGACACTTTCATTTCAAAACGAGCCTTAACCTGTTGTGACAGATCACTGTAGGAGAAATTTATATATTTAACTGTGTTGCTGTCTGTACAATGGACATTCTAAGTAGCTAGTTACTTTTGTACTTTGTGACAATTGTACTTTGTAAGTTGTAAGTGCACCTGTTTGTAGGACAAGGTTAAGAATTGACCAGCTACTTTTAATATTTTTATTTTTACGTACATCATGTACAATGGAGCTTTTACGTCACTATTACTTGTGCCCTCTGCATCGAATTGTAATATATTGACCCCTGTTCTGCGGAGTAACTAAGGCGATAATGTCCTATCTCTCATTTATAGATAAAAAACAAAATTCTTCTTGAAATAAGATAATCAAGCAATAAAATTTTCCAATAATACTAAATAATAATAATATTTAAATTAACCGAAATGTTTAACTTAGAATGAAACTGGCCTCTTCAATAATGTGAGTTCTTGAAAATATTTGTCTAGAAACGACAAAAAGAACGAGAATAAAATTTAGTTTAGAATAAATCACTGATTTACTATCAAATAAAAATTAATGTCAAAGACTAAATTGTATTCTAGATAAATCGGCTATTAGTTTTTTTTTTTTCAAATGACATATTGATTAAGGTCAGTTTTGATCTAAAGATGCTACTACAAATACTATTTATATTTTATTTAAAATTTGATTTATTTTTACCAGTAGTCTTCCAATTATAAACCCTATTCTAATAATATGTAGATCTCATTATCGTGCGACACGTAACGTAGATTAAAACTTCAAGTTCCCATTTATTAAAAATAAGTAAATTTATATAATTAAATTTGGTAAATACATATATGTATTTTGAATCCGAATTGCTGAAGATGATGGATATGATGTGTTATATTTATATTTCTGGTATGTAGTTTCAATTCATCGTTTGTATGGAACTGTGCCCTGTAGATTTCATTTTGTTGTGACAAAACTTATACGATTACCGTCCATTCACAGCATAAATCTATCTACCAACACCATTAGTAACTATACACTATACGTTTACAAAATGTTTTAGGCTCCTTTGAAGTTGTTACTCATATTTTTAACCTTTTATTGCTAACGTCCAACCATACCCCTGCCTCATGAAAAAGATAAATGAACAAGAGACGTCAAAGTACTATTTTTATTCTCTGGTGTGAACATTATAAACGTTGTTAGCTCAGGTTACTGATGTGCCAAGGGAAACTTTCCAAAGTTGAGGAATCTTTCACGAAATTCAAGCCAAAGATTCGTTAGGCGACATTTGTCACGAGACAAATGTCGCCTAATGTATCTTTGGCTTTAGGGAAACATGTCAGATCAGAATATTGTATGGGGATACTATACGAGAAATATTCCAGCTCTTTGGAAACTTTCTGATCGATTCACATCTGTACCATCAGTGATGTCGACAACTAACCTGAAACGAATGTAATCATAAAGATGTATTTTTCCGAGAAAAACACGTCAGATTCATTTTCAATACATATTTTTTTTGTTTTGTGATAATTGAAACATGGTTTTATGATATCTAGTCGATGTGACTGCTGAATTTATATTTCTCTTTTCGGATTTTATTACTTGCTAGTTGTGTCGGATCCGTTTCGATTTGTTGCCGGTCTGATAGCAAAATGAGGAGTCTAACTAAATGTTTAAACAAATTGTTTAGATTCGCAATTCGGAAAGAATGCTAGTATTAATAAAGAATAAAGTGTATATTTTTATTTAGATCATTGTAACGAAATTGGAAAATAAACGTAATTGCCAAAGTATGATGTTGTTTGACTTGTGATTGTCCTTTGTATACACTAGGGGGGCTCATAATGTCCCACTCGCAAAATGTCCCTCCACCAAAATTACGTCCCTTTCTCAAATGGTCCCTTATGCAAAATACCCCAATCCCATTACGTCCCTTTCTCTAAACGTTGAAATTGCTAAACGCGGCACTGGATTTTTGAATTCATGTGCTCTGCCTTCTTCAAGAGGGGTTCTTGGGAATGCAGGCGTGAGAATATGTATGTATGTATGCTATAAACGTCCCTTCTTCAAAACGTCCCATTGTTTTCGCATAATGGCCCTTCTGAAAAAGCCCCTTTCGCAAAATGTCCCGTTCGCAAAACTTCCCTTTCGCAAAATGTCCCGCCTGCAAAATTCTTGTTTAAATAAAAAAACAAGTCTCTGTGAAAAATTTAATGTTTGGTATAAGCTATTATGTCCGACTGTACCTCATTGAGACGAATCAAATGAGCCCAAACTAGATAGGTTCGAACGAGACATTTTGCGGAAGGGACATTTTGCGAACGGGACATTTTGAGAAAGGGATGTTTTGCGAACGGGACGTAATTTATGTGACGGGACATTTTGAGAACGGGGCATTTTGCAGAGAGGTCGTTTTGAGAATGGGACATTTATAAAAGGGACCTTTTGCGAAAGGGACTAAGGGGCATTTTGCGAGTGGGACATTATGAGCCCTAACCATCGCAGTGTCGAACGATTGCAGGTGCGTACGCGCCATCTTACGGGACTTGCGTACGAGACGTAAGATAGGTAGTGCGAGTATAACAGGTCACACTGACCTGAAAAGCGATGAAACATCTGTCTCCCACAAGGTCAATAATAAACATTTTCAGGAAATATTTTACAGTAATTTTTCAGACGCGTATACCCGACCACTGTTTGAAATATTCACGGTCAATTTCCGGCCAGCCTGTATATGCGGTCAATCAGTTCACACCGAGACGCGACGCGAGGCGATGCATAAAGAGGCCAGTAATTTCGCGCGGCGCCGCGCTACGTCTCGAGGCGCAGCGCTGCGCAGCGCGACGTACCTGAATGATCACAATGAAATGTGAACCTTATCGTGTAGCGAATAAAGTATATTTTGATTGGCAGCGCTGCGCGCGCAGCACCGCTCCCGCACACCGCGCGGGTGGCGGCGTAGCGCGGCGCAGCGCTACGCCGCGCTACGTCTCGAGGCGCCGCGCTACGCAGCGCAACGTATTCTGATTACTCACTATGAAATACGAACCTTATCTTGTAACAAATAAAGTGTATTTTAAGTTGTTCTATTAAATATTTACGTGCAGCGCCGCGTCGCGTCTCGTCTCGGTGTGAACTAACCCTAAGTCGAAAGCTCGACACGATTTTCAAAACTAAATCGGGATTCATTAGCCCTCGTGCGGCAACAGTTCCATAGAAATAAAACCACCCTGTCAACCAACAACTGTATTGCCCTAAACTCTACACCCCATCCTTTTCCTCCTTCTGCCTGTCCGCGTACAGCTGCGAATTCCTGACCGCCGAGTACAGGCTAAACAGTAAATGCAGCGCCTGTATCCTGTCGTTTAACGTGTCTCCTGCCACCGGGATGTCGAACATGCCGCAGACCAGGTCCACGTATTCGGCCAGGGAACAATCCAGACTCGCGGGGGGGAAGCCGACCTCGTTTAGCTTGTCTTCTACCGACTCCGGCCATTCCTCCATTAAGGTGTCGATGTCGGGCATTTTGCTGAAAGATAAGAGATAGAATTGAATACTGGAAACTGGAAATAAAAAAGTCTAAGTGCCAGAAAAAAACAAAACTTATTTTATCCCCGAAATGTGTTCTACGTGCCATTACCAACACGCAAAAAATAAGCAAAAAGGGAAGAGTTATGTTCATTAAAGTGACAAGTTACACATGATCTGATCAATCATTAATGACATTGATAGTGATGTTAATCAAGACGTGAAAAGTTTCAAAGTGGCATGGGACCCAGATTCATTGACTTCATAGGCACTTCCTTTCTAAAAAATAAAAAAATGGCGCCTGTACAGTGTACAGTTGTCATAGAGGATAGAACCTATAGAGAAACAATGTTCGCAACCCCGGTCCGCAAATAGTTTGTTGATTTCAACATACTAAACGTCACCGTCACTGTCACAGAAACTGTACAGAGCCAATAACCGTAGAGAAGAAGACACTAGCGTTACGCGCGATCTTGGACCGGCTAATAAGAGCACAGCGATCACTTCAATTGTTTTGCGGAATAATTTCCGAACAACCAAGATGACATTAGCACTCTATAGGTTCTATCCTCAATGACAGTTGTACACACTTTACATCTAGGGGGCACTGACCGCGAGTAGGCGACGGTGGGCGGCGGCTTGGCGCGGTGCAGCTCGCTGACGTCCCGGATCCAGCGGTCGATGGCCTTGCCGTTCTTCTCCGCGTCCTCTATCTTCTTCGTTAGCTGCAACATGAAAGACCTAATACTGAATAATAGCCCACAGTACGGGCGTTTGTGCACTACCACGAATTTTACGGTCCGGCTTTTTCATTGAGGTCTCGTCTCGCTTGCTCTTCCATTAAATTGTATTGACGTGAGCGGGACGGCGCGACAGACCTTAAAAAACCGGACCGCTGGACCTGAAAATTCATGGTAGTGCTCAAGCGCCTTAGGGGACATACGCACAGTGTGGTGTTGGACAGCCACGGAATGAACAGAGAGGTGTTAGTGTTGCGGCACACGGGCCACTGGCAACAGCCACAAACGCCCTTAACACATTCGACTCCAGCAGCGTTTCACTGAGAATTTTTTGGTCACAGATGCTGTGTCACTAGCGTCAAGCGTGTTAAGCGCAATACACACTGAGCCCGCCGGACCCCCGACAAGACCCGGCAGCCTATATGAAAATAATCCCCATAATAATAAGAAGTTGCCGACATAATGTCGGTGGCCCGGCGGCCTCAGTATGTATTGAGTTTTAGAGTTGTTCACATGGACTTGGGAGTGCGGAAAATATCAATGTAATAGAGTAAATTGCCGGTTTACAATGCTGATCGGGGTCGATTCGTTATTAACGACTTTTGCCGAACTCTCTTCACCAATGACGCGGACGTTGCCATGGTTAGGTTATAACAAAGCTCGGTTAGCCAATGACCGATCCTGCGAGTTGCTATGGTTACATTATAATTATAACACAGCTTGTGATCAACCAATGATTGACCACGGTTTTACCGGGAACTGATGTTGACTGTACTAGGATCGCATAGGCTTACGACGGTGGGCTTGGCGCTGGTCTTGCAGAGCGCGCGCAGCTGTAGGTGCAGCAACGCCGACTCGCTCTGCTCCGCCGCCGGTTCGTCCAGTACCGACAGACCTGTGCAGACGCAGATATGAAAAGATATCTGTACCTGAACATATCTGCTTAGTCTGTGGCACGCTTAAGCTGTCACTTAATAGAACTGGAGTTGTCATAGATTATTTAACAGTGTCTTTGACGGATTTGAAAATTTTCATTAAAAAAAATTGCGAACTAAAAAATGGACAGTTAAAATAGCTCATTCGTTCAATTTTCAATTCGTTCAATTGTTTCGCAGACTTTATTTCTAACAAAATCACCAACTTCTACTAAAAGATATAAAAGCAACGCACCCAAGTTATCGATATGCTCGAGCAGCGTCTCGGCGAGCGGCTCGCCGCGCACGGTCCGCGCCGGCGTCGACACCTTGAGGAAGGCATCGATATCACCAACAGCCGGCACGTATTCTGGTACGAACGGCTGCAACTTGAACTCTATGTCGATCTTCTGGGGCGTGTACCTGAAGAAAACAAGCATCGTGATGACTCCATTTCTTCCGTGGAGTATGGATAGGTATGCTTAGAGTGACATGGTAGCAATTTAAAATGAAGTCTAATCTGGCATAATTTTCGTATACAGGGTCTTTCGTATTCTGGGTGCACAGGGGTGATATTTATGATTTCATATTATATTACATAAATCGCTTTTATTGCTATATCAGGAAAGTAATAAGTATAACGCAATAGACTCGATAAGTTGAAACCGAAACTTGAACTTCATCAAAGTATTCTAAAAACTACTGATCAGATTTTGTTCAACCTACCTATAGCTAAAGATACACAAAAGGAATAGATATCTACAAATACGGGGGTCGCCTCTTGATAAGTTAATACCATTCCTCATAAATAGCTTTCCTTAAGCTAAAAGACCGTAAGGGTGAAGCCAAACGAGCGTAATTTTGTGGGTTGTGAGTCGAGTATTTTCGGTCACATGTTTTACGTTCAACTGAATTTATAACTCATTTTACATCGTCATGTGGCACCGACCGCATTTTTGTATGAAACCAAGTGCAGCAGAATTTTAGCGGCCTAAATTCTGCTACTCACGACTTACAAACTTACGCTCGTTTGGCCTCACCCTTAAGCGAAAAAAAACTTCATAGGACAGAAAGGTGAAAAATGTTGTAAGTGTGGCCGGAAATTGACCATAAAATATTTTAACCAGTCGGGTAAACTCGTTTGAAATCCCGCTGACGCTTAGATAGTGTGTCATAGACTTGAAAACCACTGCGAGCGTATTCAACCGAACGTTCGGCGCCGTACAGTCACCAGCACCAATATCCGATAGAATAAAGCTGCAAAAACATTCGACACGGCTCTATCACTAGGGCGAGTAGGACGTGTCAGATATTTTGCACGCTCCGCCATTGCAGATATTAATGCAGGTGACTGTACGTCCCGCACATGTTTCGCACCACTAAAAGTCAGGGTTACAGCTATGTCTAGACAGCTCAAGAGTTCAGCCCAGACAGGAAGGCGGTCATATTTAGTGTTGCTGCGACAGTTGCAGTCTAAACTGCATGACTCAGGCTACCCACCCGCGTGGCATACATACCGCGGCCCAATTATACATCTAATTTAAACTCTATCATAAACCACCAAGGGTCTTATATCCTGTGCGAGATCGTGGGCTAGTTACCGCAAGGTTACGGTGGGTGGAGATAAATAAAACTGCGCAATGAAGCGAGCTGGGGACATGATACTGGGACTTTCATTTACTGTGTTAGAATGCCATTCAAAGAAACGTTAAACCACCGTGAGACATAGTGAATTGAAATGAATACAGTGGTCGGCAATAGACTTGGCTAGATTTTAGGTGGTGGGGGTAAGTTTTCGCATTACGCTCACCACTTAAAATCTTCCAAAGTTTATTGTTAACCCTTAGATATGCCCTATAAATCAGTACGTAAATACCATTTCCCATTGTTCTAGAACAAACAAATTTAAGAAGCGAGGCAGAAAAAACACCCGACGTATTTACTGTACAAAAGTAAAAATACTTAACGATTCCCAATCAATGCTCCCATTTACCACTTAGAGTTGACTGGCGTAGGTAGAGTAGGTAGTGTAGAAATTTGACAAAAGCTCCATACCGTACCAACCTGACGCATACCTACCCCTACTTTAGTACTTTAGTATCGCAGGTGTGATGTTTATATGTATTAATTACTACTTTTTAGGTAACTATTAGGTACTTACATTACACCTCTCCATTTCATGTGTGTATGTCACAAGAGGCGATAAAGGACATAGATTAAGGTATGCTTTAACGACAGGCTAGCAACCTTTGTCTTTTTTATACCCCTATTACTATTATCGACCTTTTTTACCTACAATTATAATAATTAACCACATTACGTTTCTAATGCTCTGCCTACCCCACTTAGGAATACAGGCGTGATATCTATGTGCGTTTTATGTGATATTTACTGCCGAGAGAAAGTTTTAATTAAGTGCGTACGTTACGGTCAACTAGAATTAGACATCTCATTTGAAAACATTATCATTTGTTAGGGTTCCGTACCCTAAGGGTAAAAACGGGTCCCTATTAGTGCAATTTCGCTGCCGCATGTCCGTCCCTCCTTCCGTCTGTCTGTCACCAGGCTATATCTCAGGAATGGTGATAGCTATACTGTTAAAATTTTCACGGATAATGAATTTCTATTGCTGCTACAACAATCGTGATTTTAATGGTGTTTTTGGATCGATATAACAAAGTAAGTATTTGATAGGGGCTCCCATACAAACAACATGTTTTTTTTGCAGTTTTTGGAACGGAACCCTTCGAGCGCGAGTTCGACTTGCACTTGGCCGGTTTTTTTATTATTGTTCCGCCATGCATGTTACTCTGCCACAGTGTTGTGTAGTAATGTTCCCCGTGTGATGTCGGGTTTAGAATAACACCTCAACAATGTTATTCCTTGGATGTCATAAGAAGCAACGATGGATATAGAGGTTATTAAGGTATGCTTTAGGTTACAGGCTAGCAAACCTGTCACTATTGTACCTACGCTAACCGGCTACGAAACGGGAAATAGTCAAAATTTGAACTATGAAACATAGTTTGAAATATGTAAGGCGACCACATATAAGATGAACGACTGCCATTATATTATAGACTGTAAAAATCGAGCAAATAAGCAAGTTACATATAACAACAGCAGTATTACAGGTAGGTATTAATTCGCCGACCTAGAATCGTGTCATTCACCGCATAAACAAAGAAAATTCTGTCAACGGAAACGTCTAACCCAAAAGTATACAATGAGTTATTGCTGTTTGTTAGTTTTTCAGATACTTTATCTGCGCCACGATTTCCGCTGAATAATTGGAGAAACACGAGACCAATCCGAGGCTTAGGGCGCTTGTGCACTACCATGAATTTTACGGTCCGGCTTTTTACATGAGGTTTCGTCTCGCCTGCTCTTCCATTAAATAGTATTGACGTGAGCGGGACGGCGCGACAGACTGTAAAAACCCGGACGGCCGGACCGGAAAATTCATGGCAGTGCACAAGCGCCCTCTGACTTACTAACTAACTATTGCCCGTGACTCCGCGTGTAATTTGTTTATCGCTATCCCACGGGTCGGGAACTGCGAATTATTCTTAGATAGAGAGTATAGGTACTATTCGGCATCCAACTTGGGACGATTTTAGAGAGAGGGAGTAAGTTCGCGCAGCGCTTTTTTAGGTAACAGCTAAGTGCGAATTTACACTCTCTCTCTCGCTAAAATCGTGCAAAGTTGTATGCCGAATGGTGTACTCTATGCCCACAATCTCGTGATAGGAACTATCAATTTACGTCGGAATCGGTTCAGCGATTGAAGCTAGAATAGATAACAGACAAACAGACTGGGTGACATTCACTTTAGTAATACTACATATATGATTGTTTTCACCTAGTCTGTGACACCTGTCACTCGCCAAATGCAGCCGCCTTCCGCGTTCGTACACATTTGCGATCACGGCATGCACCGTATGTCAAACGACTAATGGCCCCTTTAGTTCCAAGAAAATCCGCACCTAAAGTAAAATGTTCGAGTTCACTCACTTCATGATGTACTGGAAGATGTTCTCCATGTCCGCCGGCACCTTCAGGTCCTGGAACTGCTTGGGGTCGTAGGCGCCCTCCGCCGGGATGACGACGCCGGGCGCGCGCCGCTGCCCGCTCGCCGGCGGCCGGTCCAGACCCAGCTCCGCGCTGTCGCTCTCTGGGTAGACGATACAACAAAGCTTAATAAGGGTCTCCCTCTCCCCACATTAATCGACGTTTCGGCAAAGCGCGGGTAGAGAAAGCTTTATGTCAACGCAATAAGGGTGAACAAGACGTCAACAAATAATTTTAAGAGCATATTATTGTAAAACTGCTGTGTCTTTACTTTACGCGGAGCGCACAGTTTAACCTAAAATAAAAAAAAATCCTAAAATTATCAAGGTACAGAACACGAGTCCGTAAATGAAAAATTTGCTTAGGTATAAAAAAAAAACAAGACGTCAACTGACTCGGCCATTCCCGGCCGAGAGAGCCGAACCAATTGACATCTTGTTCGCCCTTATTGCGTTGACATAAAGCTTTTTCTGCCCTAAGGGCCTACGCTAGCTAACACGGATTACCCGTAACGGATTTCCGTCTAATAAAAAAATGTATGAACACCACGAACTGGCGCGGGCGCGTGGCGGACTTAAACCCGCGCGGCGTGCGGCGGGCGTCCGCTCCGTGCGCACGCGGCGTGCACACGCTCACAGACTATACATTATATTATACTGATAGCGTTAACGCTTAGTTCGGACTAGTCTAGTATTTTAGTCGAGTTGCGGATATTTTTGTCACTAAATGTGTCTGACCAACAAAATTGGCCCGTCGCCGACGTTCGTTGCGGTCTCGCTGGCCCGCTGCGGACGTCCGGAGCGGGACCTAAGAGCGTGCGCACACTGCAGACGTCCACGTCAGCTAGCGTAGCGTAGGCGTAGGCCCTTAAGCTGCAAACATGCTGACTGCAGAAGCGAAACGGCGCGGCGTGGCTACGTGATCTTATGAATGGAACGCCATCCGTTGAAGAGTTCCCTCTTGCGGAGCAAGTCTTGGCAAGGCCTCTCCGATTCTGCTAGGTGTCAAGTACGGGTACCACAATAGATTATTGTCTTGGCATCCGACTTACACAAGTGTAGGTCAGTACGTAACCGAGAAGGGGATCAAATAACGCGTACGGTTTGATTACAGACAAATAAAGAAACATCGAGACAGGTGTACTAAATAAAGTTGTAAAAAAACGACTGGAGCTAAGCGTAACTTGAGCTTGTACAAAAAATCGTGAGCTATGTAAAAATATACCTTTTCACTTCTCATGCTCATAAAGTGTTTCTTTAGTCTCTACATAGCGGGACTAAAACTCCATTTTAAGCTCTAGGGGCTAAAGTATTTTTTTTTTAATTTGCCTTAGAAACGCCATAAACAGCCTTTCACCGTGTTTGTGAATGTAGGATTATCTATATAACTTGAAAACAATTTTTAAGCTTATTATTATTACACTATACATAATAAAATGTATTAATACTTATTATAATTAAATAAATTAATATTCGTAATCAATAATCGTGTTTTTGCGAAATTCAATAATTTTTTTAAGTTTTTTTGGCATAGTGACAATTACCGCCATTTTTATAGACGTAGAAATAACCTCAAAATGACAATGAGGCTATTTTTACGTCTTAATTATAAGAAGTATTAATACATTTCATTATACATAGTGTAATCATAATAAGCTTAAAAATTGTTTTCAAGTTAAAATCTGTTGGCTAAATATGCAAGCAGTCAAAGCGTCACTTTACAAAAAAAAGTAAAAGAAAAGAAAAATCCGCGTTTTTTTTTTTAATTTCTTTGGTTAGATTAAAACATATTTGTACATAGGAAGCTTTGTTATAATAAATATTGTATTTTTTTATATAACAGAACGTCGTCTTTTTCCTCGCATTCAAAGTGAAAAGTAGAGTGTTTAACGCGAGACTAAACAACCATAATGACACTCGAACTATAGCCACCCTCGCTATGCTCGGGTGTCTAAATATCTCGTGTCATTATGGCTTGTTTTAGTCCCTTGTTGAACAATCTACTATTTTAATTACTCCGTCATTTAGACTAAGGAAAAACGTAGAGCTCTTATTAAGGTATTCTTATTATTAAGGTACGGATCGTCAGAAATGTTAGACGGTGCGTTGGTAAAAATTTTAGGTACCACTTAGTATACCTACGTCAAAGCACCGTAACATAGTATTTTTTTGTTTGTCAAACAAAATAAAGATTTATTTTTAGTCATCTTACCTACTTCCTTTTTTCCTGTTACTTGATTTATGTGCTTTAAAGAGTCACACAATACAATATGTAGCACCCTAGCGCTACCTACCATCGAATAGCCGTACTCAACAACCCTACATCGCGCCAACGAAGTTTCGAAGATCGGTTGCCTAAATATAACTTCCAACTTTCTCTCTGTGGACTTCGGTCCCCAGGCATAACATCTGTCTGGCGAGAGATCTCTCATGGGAATCTTTCCCACACATCCTAACTTCCTAACGCAGATGCATCTTCTTGGGTCCTGCGCCACTATCCATCTGGATCATCTCATCTCATCGCAAATCTCAGAGAAACATTTTTCCGATGAATGAAGAATACATACAAATTAATAAATGTAAGTTGTTCCTGAATATAAGGTACCTAGTTCATCACTGCCGCACGCCGCATGCACGCAATCGATTTGTCAGTAAGGCGATTAAACCAGTAGACCGTCATAAAAAGTGTAATGTTAATGATAGAATGTTGATAATAGAAATCAGCAACATTTACAACAACTGCGGTGTTATTCTCTCACATTCATACATCACGCCTGTGTTCCCAAATGAGGTAGGCAGAGCATACGAAACATTACATAGTCAAAACCATGGCTTTTTCACGCTTTGCAACAACTTCTAGCATAATTTTAGGTTCAAAAACAGATGGATGGGGTAAAATAGTGATAGGTTACTAGGTACGTTACTAGCCTGACGCCTAAATCATACCTATCTAAACCTACTTCCATAATCGCCTCTTACGACATCCACGGAAGAAATGGAGAGGTATTATTCTAACCTGATACCACACAGGTATTGACACCTCGACGTCGAGCTCGTCCACGTGTTTAGTTTGTTACGTAAAAAAAAAGAGAATAACTGCACTGACACTAAGTACAGCTGTAACTATAGGACAATCGGCGAGACATGATCCCTGACATGAGCCATGACAGTTCACGTTAGTGATGGGGCGTGTCGATGGAACTT
>BHDV01070744.1:35311-46473 GCA_005406045.1 Adoxophyes honmai | reverse complement strand
TGTAACGGTGACGCCGCTACAAGGTTGTATCGTGATTATTATTGTCAGTGTCCCAGGGATCATTACTCGTCGATTGTTCTATACGGCTGTAACTAAATATAGCGCGATTCAACGACCTCAAATGTAGACAAGGCTTCTGATTCTGTGTTATTTTTTATCGCTGCCCGTACCTAATAATGAATGAACATGCAGTTTTGGCAGTTTAATCAAGTCTTCTGAGGGTATAGGTCTCTTCGTAACACGAGACGAGGCGACGCCCGTATAGATTAAAAGAAGAGACATAGCCATTTATGATTTATACTCCGTTTATTTTGAGTTTTGAATTTTAATTGCCAAACCTAACACACTTTTAAGTAGATAATCACAAGGTATCGCCTCAAGTAGCTACATTTTGCATTGAAAACATTATAACAATCAGTAATAAGTGTTATTGAGCTCATTTCCACTTTTGCCTTTGTATTCCAGAAAAAAAAACAAAATTTATCTGTTGAATTTACAATCTTAAAATGAACAAAGTATAGGACGTAGAACTTAGAAAGAAAAACATTTCTATTAAAATCCTCTCGAAACTGGAGTTCCATTTATAGCTACAAAGCTAACATTTTAATTTACGTGTAGACAGGGCGGCTTACAAAATATCCTCTCTAAATATGTCAAAGGTATCAAAGACCACAAGTTTCTCTGCAATCGAAAACAGGTGGCTTCGTAACTTGCGTGTGATATTATTCAATACAGAATCAATAGGAAGTAGATAGCACTCGGGTACTTACTTTCCATCACTAGTTTTTTTTTTTTATTCACTGAAACAGTGTTGATTCGACACTAAGCCAAGCAATACTTAATTTAGATCACGATAGAAAAACCAGACATGCTACTAATACTAGGCGATCGATCTATTTAATTGTGGGAATGAAATGTGCAGTCTATAATAGAGAACTATCTCCGTACTATAACGATATCGATAGTCATTTATCATTTATCAACCAATTGAGTGTTTTAGTTGTGTATGAGTACTTCACTTACTCAGTTCTAAATCAGTATGAAATAGGCATGTTGACCGTGGTTGTATGGTTATAATACTTTGTAAATATAAAAAAAATAGTAGCAGCAACCACGAACTCACCTGAATTCTCGGAGGAATCTGTGCGCTTCGCTGCAGCCCTACTTCTGATGTTCTCACGGGTTTCATCTTTAGAAGACTGCTTGGACAATTCCCCGGCTTTATCTAACTGTGGTTTCCGTTCTGGACTCTAAACAATCACACAGAAATTCACACCAAACAAAAGGATAACAATTAAGCCGTTAACATTTATGTTACGGCATTATCTCTAATTAAAGCATCTTACCGCATCTCTTCGCGGGGCATTGTTCAAGAACTTGCCGTTCTCAGGGTCAGAATCACTTTCGCTCTCCGAATCAAAGTCGTGTCTTGCGGTGTGTCGCGCCGGCGGGTTGAACTTCGACATGGCCGCTTGGACCACTTCCTCGTCGGAGCTCGATGAAGGACTCTCAATCTCCCTCGCGTTCACCTCTAACGTTTCGTCATACATCCCCCGAGGACGCTCATTACCGACGTCATAGACAACTTCACTCAGCTCCTCGTGACTGAAGGTCAGCGTTTGACAATGTTTGTCCCTCATTGCCATGGCAACGCACGAGCAGCGAACCTCCTTGTTCGAGCTCTTGGGCAAAAAGAGCCGAGCCATTGGCCTCGCAAAGTAGGACTTTTTGTTAAAAATAATGTCTTGGTACAGCGTGGTACAGTGCCACGTGTCAACATATCACATGCATTTTTGTTCGAAAATACCATATAACTTTTATGTGCTCAGTTATTAAACGATGTGTTATGGGTATTATAAATTATAGTAGCATACAATTCAACAGGCTTAGCAAGTTTGGAATTCCTCACATTTGTACAAACACTAATACTACTACCTACGTGATAGTTCCACATTTTTCGTCAACTTATCAAAATAAAAAAAAACATCATTTCATTACTGCAGTAATTAAATCCGAAAGAAACGATATTACCTATCGTGTGTTTTAGGTACTTCATAAAATAAAACAATTATTTCAAAAAGTCAATAACTTTAATGACTAAAATAAACCTATCGTCTACATCTCTATATTACAAAAATATTTCGACGTTGGAGCTTACATTGGGGAAATAACAGTTAAAAATGTCCGACTCTCTAATTTTCGTTCCAAAAATAGTTCTGCCTTACGGATAAAGTTTACAAATCATATAAAAATATACAAAACATGATATGAAGAGAGATCTGACGATGCGGAAAATTATGAGATACGATTTCACTAAGGTAAACATGGCAAATATGAAATACATTAAATGTCCCTAATATTTAAATACATACATCATATCTTCATGCGTCACGTAATGACTAATAGTAGGAGTCGTTTTGTGACTACAATACACTATTACAAAAAATATATTAATGCACGAGTAAAGTATACGAAAAATACGTCATCTAATAGTTGCACATAAATAAGTTTTTAGGTTTCAAACAGTTACAACTAAACATGAAAAAATATACATTATCAACGATCAAAAATATTACGAAGGTCTAAAGTTTGATACGAGTATTCAATATAAACAACACATTTTCACTATGTCCAGCATAGTACAAAAGTGTTAGCTAAGTACTTATATTGTCCGTTCTAAAGATAATTTGGCATCCGTTTCGTTACAAGACACCACTGACAAAACTAATAGATGTATAACAGCGCCTAATTAGATTACACACGTCGAATTACATCCAATTAATTCTCTATCACAATTTGCAGTCTTGTATTAACAGGAAAATTTAACATGATTGTTTATTTGGCACACATCGGGTCGCCGATACCAGCTCGCCTTAATGCAGCTTGCAGAAGACAAGCGCACAAGCAACAAGCCCCGAGATACCATCCGGATCATAAAGACTATAAATCATAGCTAATGCTCGAATACGCCTAAAATTAGTTCAGCCGACTTTGTTGATGAGTTCATCGCATATGGCCGTCAATTCCTCGTTCGCTTTCGTTTTCTGCGCGAGGCTTTCCTCTAGTGACGTGATATGCAAATCCTTCCGTTTGATCATCGCGTTATACTTCAAAACTTCAGCCTCGTGGGCCTTATTCAACTTCTCTAATTCCTGATTCGCGTGATTAAGTTTCGAAGTAGCGTGTTGCTTCAGCAACTCATAATTTGAATGCATCTTACTGAGGTTATCCTCGAATTCTTTAATAGAATTTTTGTATGCTTCTTCATTGGCCTTGTAGCCCAATATCACTTGTTTACTCTTTTCGTATTTGCTATGCAAGTCGTTGAATGACACCTCCATGCTTGTCAAATGTGCCGTCTGTTCGTCCCTGTCTCGTATAAGCTGCATGCGCTCCTCGGCGAAGCGTTTCTTGTCTTGTTCGGTTTCTGATATTAAACTAGCGATGGTCCGTTCGTACTCTTCTACAACTGCTGCCATACTCCTGTTCATCTTTGTTTTTTCTGCTAAATTTTCAGTCAATTCATTTATTTTCTGTAGTCTTTCCGCACTGACAGCTTCAAGCGACTTCATTTGTCCTTCTAAAGTGGATAATCGGTTCTGGAGTTCCTTGCTTTCGCATCTTAAATTGTATACATTGATTTCCTTTTCAGCTAGCAACTCTCTTAATTGTGTCAAATTTTGATCAGCATCGGCCCCAGCTGACGGACTATTGAAAGAAAGAAGTCTGTCAATCACTGCCATAGCTGGCGACGTGAATGTCATCGATAGCCTGTTTGATCTGGTTGGTGTTGAAGATTTCTTAGGTGTAGTCACCGGGTTAACGGCTGGTGGAACTGCCATCATTGGTTTTGATAATACAGTAACATTCAAACCATCTTGAATGTCATCACCTTCACTTTGTACTGTTTGAGTGGTATTCAAGTTTGAAGGGCCGGCACCTGAATTGTCAAATGACATTAGTTCTTCGGCTCTAGGCGGCGTAGAATTTGCCATATTCTTAGAAGTACTTTGTCGCTTCTTTATCTCATTCAATGCAGCTGCCACCCCTTCAGCTGTTGCTTTTCGAGCAAACAGGGGATCAAACTTGAGAAACAAGCTCTCTTTACCACTGTAAGCAACTTCATCAGTATTATTCTGATTCATGAGAAATTCGAATGCTTCAGCGTCTATGAACATCTCAGCAGGCTCGGTTTCATCTTCATTTGCTACAGCTTTTAAATGATTATCTTTGGCATGATGGATCTTAGGAAATTCATCAGCTTCGATACCATCGTCCGCTTCAAGAAACGGCCCTTCTATCGTATCTTCATCTTCAGTATGAACTTCTTGGACAGTGACATCATTATCATCACTGTTTCTTGACGAATCACTGCAATTGCTCAAATTATGGTCGTCTTTGAATTCGTTTTTGGTATCAATGGTGACGGTAGTATTAGCTTCGTTTGGAGTTACAACGAACGATGTTTCCGGAGAAGATTTGATTTTACATTTTGTTACGAATGGATTTTCCATATCTAAATCTGGTGTTTGACAAATTTTGGATTTGGTAGCAAACGGGTTAAAGTTCTTGTCATCTATTTCAGGCAAGTTAAAGACGTTCTTTGACTCGATACATTCGTTAGAAGAAGTAGCAGCAGAAAAGTACGTTGACTGCTCTGATGATGAGGTATTCTCTGACTTTACAGGGGACTTACAGCTTTCATTCATAACATCTTCAATAATTTTGGTGGTTTCATCGGATATTTTATCCAGTGTTTCTATTTTTATAGTGGTGTTGATATGAGAATCATCCTCTGTTTGTTCCACTTGAAATGTTTTATCAAGATGGGAAGATTCTGTTGCGACCTCAGTAGTATAAGGGAAAACATCATTAGTTAGGGCTTTATCACTTGTCAACGAATCATCAGGCTTGATGTCAGCATCGTTTTTAGATGGATCTTTATTAGTATGGCTTTCTGTTGAAATTGGTTTGGGGATAGGACTCTCTGTGCTATCAAAAGTAGAATTAAAATTGCGTTTTGCTTTCAGAGGCTTCTTTCTTTCTGGCATCGATTTCCTTCTGTTGTCTGTTTTTCCTTTGATCAATGGTTCCGATCTCTCAGCCTGTTTATTAGCCACATATTCCAATGTGGAGTTTGGTGAGGCACCAGGTGGTGGCGACATTCTGATCTTCGATTTTGTAGCAAACGGATTCATGGCGTCAAGATCATCGAAATTCAAGTTGTAACCTTTTGAAACAATTTTCGGAGACATCGGTGGTGACGGCGATTTATTGGAAACTGGATCTTCAATCTGCTCTAAATTTTCGTTTTCAACTTGTACACCTATGTCTTCTTCAGCCGATATGGAAACAAAAGGACTGTTACTTTCAGACGCAACTATTTCTTCGTCTACTTTCGCTTCAGGTTGTAATACATTTTCATCAACTGCCTCTACAGCTATTCCTGCCTCTGTTTTTTGTGTTGTTAGAGAGTTCCTTTGAGGTTCAGTGATTACGTCTTCTGTAACACGGACTTCATTGTTCTCTACCAATGGTGATACATTATTTGTATTGGGTAGTTTGGATATATCAGAATTAGATGTGTTAATTGATGAAGTTCTGATTTCAACCGCCTCTGACGTGTAGGTAGTGTCCATATAGTTTATGTTTTCTGAAGTATTTGTTTGAAGCTCATCAATTTTGGCATCTGGAGATGTCGTGACAGTGACGTTTAGATTTAAAGGTGTATCCTGGGCTGGAGGAGTATCAATTACTGATTCAGGTATAGTGTCTACAACATTTGGATTAAGCAAAGCTTCAAAATTTTCAGATATTTCTAAATTAGCAACAACTGGAGCAATTTCCGGCTTTTTTACAATTGCATCAATCTCAGGTGTAATATCAGGCACTGATTGAGAAACATCAGACCTTATTTGTATTTCAGCAGTTACTATGCTCTCTGGTAAAATATTAGCTTCCTGGGATTTTACATCAAGGAATTGACTTTCACTTAGAACATTTTCAATATTTACTTGTTCTGGTTTATTAGAAGGTTCAGCTATATTTTGATATTCCGCAGTTGATGCAGCTGTGACAGTATCATTGTGGGATAATTTTTGAGTTGAAGCTTCTACTAATGGTTCACAGAAAGAAACCTCCATCATTTCTTCTTCTTTGGGTTCATCAGTAGCAATGAAGACTTCAGGCAAAATGCTCTTTGTAACCTTACTATCAGCATTATCAGTGGGTGATATAGCTTGCGCATTATTAACAGAATCAGTATTATCTATTGCAGTACCAACATCAGTGGTTTGATCATCTGGTTGAACAGGGTCAAGGACAGCAGTTGCAGCTTCGTGCGACAAAGTATATTTTTTTGATAAATTATTGTCATCAATATCAGTTAATGGAACATCGCTAGGCATAATACTAGGTTGACAAGGGATGTCAGTATATTTAATTTCTATTTCTGTATGAGTATGATCTTGTATTATTTCGGGGGTCAATTCTATGGTGTTATTGAGAGTAGCCAAAATAGTGCTTTGGGTCATCTCTGATGATGCTAAATTATTGCTTAACATTTCATTATGTATGGTTTCTAGAGCCAAATTATCAGTTACATCATTAAAATCATCATTGGGTAAAGGAATGTCACATGGTGAGGGGTGAATGGATATCCCATCATTAATTTCGTCTACAGATTTTTCTACAGTATTAACTATTTCACAATCGTTATTGTTTGTTGTAGTCTCATATGTTATTGTAGAATTTATTTCACTGGCATTTGAAGTAACAACCGGCAAAACAGATTCTACATTTAAGGTATCACTAACAACATTTGGCAAATTCCCTACAACATTTTCTAATTCATCATTTACAATACTTACATTTTCTGCATTGTTAACAGGAATGACAGTTTCACATAACACATTATTCTCAGGATGTGCTACAATATTATCCAACATTTTTGGAAGCACTTCAGTATTAGTTTGTTCAAGAACATCATTTATCTTAGGGGATTCAGTAATACTTGAACTAACTTGGTGCTTGTCTAAGCTTACATTATCTCCAGATGTTTCTGAAGCATTAATAAGATCAGACAACTGATTCACAATATCAGTAGTAGAAAAATCTAGTTGTTTCACAGTTTCATCTGCATTAATATCAACTTGAGAACCATCAATTAATTTTAAAATGTCTGCAGTAGTATCCAGGAACGGCATTTCGATTACAGCAGCATTGTTGTCATGCAAACCCTTATCAGTAGATTTTTCTTGTTTATCATTATCTTTCTTCAAATTTACTTCTTTAGCTTCTTCTGTAAGTGCTTGACAATCATCCTGAGTGATAGTTGTTTCACAGTCAACAAATTCTCCATCCGATTCTGGAACATCAGTAACTGTGCTTTTATTTCCAGTTGCATTCAATGTTCTTTCTCTCATGGAAACATCATTATAGGAAATATCCATATATTCCACAGAAGAATTTACATCTTCAGTTACAGGTTGTTGCAAATTGCCACTTTTGGAATTAGTTGGCTTGTCTTGAAAGAATAATTTATGAATTGGTATTTTTTCTGTACTGAAAACAATGGTGGAGTCATCATTCCATTGCAACTCCTTTTCTAGATCTTCGTTAAATACTAGACTTTCTTTGTGTGGACTATTCCTTCTGGAGAGACTTCTATCTTTAATTCTCTGATTAATTGGAGTTGACGCTATAGCTTGAGGTTTTGAATCAGCCAATTGCGCATCAGTTGGACATAACACAACATCAACATTTTTGTTTTCTCCATCTGCTGGCGGAATAGGGCTTTGTGAAGATCGGAACATACTGAGCACAGACTTCAGACCCCTCATAATCGGAGAACCTCCATCTTTAGGAATTTCTTTTGTTGGTGTGGTAGCCTCCGGAGTATGTGCCATGGATGATGAGGAACTCGGAATTGACAAGTCATCAACTTCATTTTCACTACTTACAGTTATAGTTATGTCTTTGTTGTCAATTGTGGTGGCTAACGGTTGAAGAATTGTTGTGTTTCTACTGCTGTCTATCATAACGTCGGCTGGTAAAGACTGAAGAGGCAAGATCTTATGTGATTTCGAGTCTGTTTTGTTCAGAGCAGAGTGTAAGGACCGAGTCAAATTATTCTCATTAATGACTGTGTTATTAAGCGATTCATCTGTAGAAGCATTGTACCTGTTGTCATTACAATGGGACATGCTTTTGGACATCGGAGAAGCAGCAGGAGTGATGGAATACCTTAGCTTCATGTTGAGTTCCGACACGTCAAGTTCCTCATAACCCTTCTCAGTACATGGGGTCCTTGGCAAAAGATTACTGTGGTGAAAAGTGTTTTCCTTGTTGTCAAAATCATTTTCGATGTCGTCGACGTCCATAGGCTCAACTTGGTGAGCCATTTTTAATGTTTGTTTTAATTCACTCCACTGTCCACACTATGAAAATTACTTGATTTTAATCCATAGGAAAACCACAAATCACCACATCAGCGTTCACAATGAATATTCTATTCCGCACCACACGTCAATCAGGAGACGAGATGCAAACAAAAAATCAGTACAATGTTTACAGTTAACCGATTTCAGCGGGTTTCACTTCAGATTTCTAATACGTAATACGAGCGTCGTCTCGGTATGTATGTCATTCGAAAACAAAAATGTCGGCGGGGAATACACGCAACTCACACTGAAAGTCTATTTTTATCCTTTTTGTGATGCGCGCACTGCGACGTTCATTTTATGTAACGCGCGCGCCCGAGGGAAACTTGCCAAAAAGCGGTTGAGCTCGAGCATAAACCCACAACGAACGAAGACCGTTTGAATCCGGTAACTTTTTTATATTTCAACTGACTGTAATGTCAATGTCAGTTCAAACTTCATGCCCACATTAAGGCTGCCATGCATTATCGGCCTTCTTCCGTTAGTTAGATGGGAAAATAATCAGCTTGAGTGAATTAATATCCTATGAAATGTAAGATAATTCATGACAAAATCTCCGTTTCTTAAAAAAAAACACACTAGAATCTCATTGTTGATTATTTTCTTCTCGGAACTCAAGAAATAAATTATAAAATGTTTGAGCATTAATAGCAATCTTTAATGTCAGAACGTTTATAAAGCCTGTTAATTATCAATCGCTGTCACTAAAATACCGAATATTTATTGTGTTGCTTATTAATTGATTTTATTTTTGTAAAATTTTTAATATTTTTTAGAATAATACATTTCAAATAAATTAATTTGCTTTTGTGTAAAATTCCATCTTTTTTACTGAGTTTTTTCATGCACGATTTTTGTCATATTTGGCATATGTCAAGGTTGTCATGGCATCATATGGCATGTCACCATTTAAAATGATTAAATGATGTATTATTAAATTGAATTCAAACACTAATATAATTAACGCGTGCAATTTTATATTTCGTTATTAACTTCTATAAATGTGCTGAAATAAATTAGAAACCTTAACTTTTTTATTTGCCTGGTTAGACACAACACATCTAATGCTTCCAAGCCAAAAAAACTAATCATAAAGGTTAAGTAACCCTGACAGCAAAATAACCCTCAAATACTTGTTGTTGTTCATGTTTTTCACTACTGGGCGATCTCTTTATTACGAAACCGGCTCCTGTATTGCCGAATGCAAACCGCAGTTAGGTTAGTTAGTTCGCATGTGAATGCCCTTGCGGCCGCCTGCGTCTCGTGTTTTTATTGTAGGTTCTAATAACTTAAAAAATAAACTGCTCATTTACATATTGTGCGCTAGCGTCTTAGTTTGCGACGTAGTTTATTTAATTTATTTTTATTTAAGTTGAAAATAATATACAGAGTGCAGAGTGGTGCCAAATTGAAGTCTTGCCAATGAGATTAGAATGTTATTGTCATCTTTCGATTTATCGCAATTACATTGTTGTTATAACTTTCTACAAGAAGTTATATTTATAGCTGTGTTTATTTTTATCATTTTTATATCCATTGTCCTTAAAAATTATTCTTTTGACATGGACTCATTTTAAAACAACTTTTCAATTATAACTCAACTCTTGTTGTAATGTCTTACAGAATGCAAGAACTATGGAAATTGAGAATGTGGTGAATGTGAAGCTGTTGTTTTTTGCTCAATCTAAAGAACTGGCCGGTACAAAGGAATCCTCCATCCTCCTACCCAAGAAACTGAGCTACAACCAGCTCTTGAATACTATTACCGAGAGCTACAACTTGCAAGCAATTAAGAATAACATATTACTAGCAAAGAACGAAGAAGTCTGTGATGAAAGTAGAGACATAGAAATAAATGAAAGAGATCTAATAGCTGTGATACCACCTCTAAGCGGAGGATAATTTATTAATTATTATACAATAAAAGTTAGTCAAGATGGATTATTTACAACTAACGGTGGATAAGCTGTCCGTGGATGTGATCAGTGAGCTGGTGGTGGATGACAGCTGTGGGGCTGTATCACTCTTTGTTGGTACTACGAGAGATAATTTTGAAGGCAAAAAGGTTAGTTAGTAGGTTTGTGTTTTTTATAGTAACAGATATGTGAGATGATCATGCAATAAACTTATATTCCTGGTTTTCCTCCTATGAGTTGCATACTTTAATAATACAAAATTTATCCTTATAAGGGATTTAAAAAGATTGATAAAATCTTTTTTTTTCATCATTGTATCTTGCAATCTGTCTGTGTGACTATAGAATATGTGTTGCAAGAGACAAAATCTTTTAACAGGATTTTTTTAATACTCTACCCTTTCTTCTCAATTGAAAAAATGTTACTTCACAGTAGGCTACACACGCAACACGCGCGAGTCGCGTCGCTCGTGGGATAGACTTCCTGTCATTTTCTGAAGTCTCTGTTTAGACAGTGACAGGGATAGTCTAACTTGTGGTTGACTCGACTCACAGCTTGCCAGTTTATAAAAGTTTCCAGAAAACCAACTTTTGTGACCTTGTAAATGTTGTCTTATTGACTCAGATGGTAATGATAATTACGGATAAAACTGTGAAGTTTTTCCATCACAACTTCTTACTGCACTGTTGTGTAAAAAATATATGAATAGATGAGTAATACCAATCAGGGATCGTTACCGGTATTCTGAATACCGGTTTTAAATACGGTATAACCGGTTATAATGCAATTCGGTATCAAATATCAC
>BHDV01070744.1:0-30822 GCA_005406045.1 Adoxophyes honmai | reverse complement strand
TTTATTTGGCAAATGGAAATCTTCGAAACATTTTTTGGGAAGTGAAAATTTGGCAAATTTTTTTTGGTCAAACATTAGTAACCCGCGCCAAGTATCTATATGGCGCTTTAGCGTTTTTTCCTTTCCACTGACGAGTTGATTATTTAAACATTGTTAAATATGTATGGAGAGTGATAGTGATGCAAATGAAGCGACACGACTTCCAATGTTTAAAGGATCTTCCCCACATTCAATCTTTAACATGTTGTGGTTGTAATTATACTTTTTAGAAAAAAAAACTGTGTGCCACATTCAAGTGAAACCAAATACGAACAGTTTTCTGTGTGGTGTTGGGTTTAGAATAACACCTCTCCATTTCTTACATGGACGTCGTAACAGGCGACTAAGGAAATAGGTTTATATATGCTTTAGGCGACTGGCTTATAACCTGTCACTATTATACCTAAACTTAAAGCTTTAAACCTAAAATTATGCTAAAGGCCGGCCGGTCGCGGAGCCAGAGAAATTCGAGCGTTGACCCCGCTGCTATCTATCTCTGTCGCACCTTAATATTGCCCTCACGCTCGCACAGTGCGACGCACGTGCTCAAGTGCGAGCGTATGTAACGTTTGCCTACTCCATTTGGGATTTGTGTGATTGTATGTACCCGGATTGTTGAGCCACTTACCTATGTTTGTAACTTGGTCGTGTAATACTAATCCAATAGATAACATCTGTCAGTCACATCGGTCATTGATTATACGTCTAAATTGCGAACAGTGGGACGTGGCTCAACAATCCCTGTTCGTGACTGTATGTATGGTTTTATGTCTTGTAATATTGGGCAGGTTCTCCGGTTGGAGTATGAGGCGTACGAGCCGATGGCGCTGAAGGCGATGAAGGCGATCTGCACAGAAGTCAGGGACAAGTGGCCCGCGGTGCACGGCATTGCTATGTATCACAGGTAAACTATTACAGCCTAAGATTATGGGGAAAAGGGGCTACGGAACGTAAAATAGTCATGGTTATGGTTACAGTCTCCATAATGATACCTCTCCATTTCTTCCGTGGATGTCCGTATTGTTTCGTGAGCTTGTCACTATTATAGGTTTATAACATCTGTTTTCAAACCTAAAAATTATTTGATTTATTCCATTTTTAAATTAATTTGGCTGCGAAACGTGAAATACGGTTTTGTCTTTGTCACGCTTTGTGTGCCACTTCTAGCATAATTTTAGGTTTCTGAAAACAGATGGAAGAGGTATATTAGTGACAAGTTGCTAGCCTGCCGCCTAAAGGATACCTAAACCTGTTTTCCTTAGTCGCCTCTTACGACATCTACGGAAGAAATCGAGAGGTGTTATTCTAATCCGATACCACACGGGGATATATGTATGTAGTACCCTTTATTCAGAATGTTACGCAAGCTGTTGTGTCAGTTTATATCGGGGGGCACGGCAGTGCCCCCACCAAGTCGAGCGCAAAGCAAGCACTGCCGTACCATCCTTTACTGGAACCATTTCGCGGCATTTTCAGGCCCCTATTTGAGAACCTCTGGATAATACTAGGACGCTGAAATTTTCGTCATCTAGTGAGCTATAAACACATACTTAAAATCCAAAATTTCAAGTCTGTAGGTAATTCGGTTCCGAAGTTAAGCGAAAGCAAAGTTTCGCATTTTCGACACTCACTCACTCACTCACTCATGATCATCAAAATAGAACTGGTACTTCCCGTTAACTCAGAGAGCTGAAATTTGGTACATGGTTAGGGATTAACGACTACGGAAAGGGAAAAATGTAAAAACTAGGATAATCGAAGATCTGGAGTACCTGGTGAAAATACTAGAGCCCAACCAAACTACTATAGAGATCGACACACTTCTTTTACAAAAAATATTCAACTTAGTGGGTCGCTTCATTTGATGTCAAAAATCTGAGGTCTGAAGTATCTGATGAAGACCCTGAGCTGCTCTGGTACATAAAAAAAATCGACTGTAATTGCAAAAATCCAGCGTAGAGAGACATCTTCTAATTTAAGGACCGCGAATGGGCAATACGAAAAACTGTTCCTACTGTACGAGATCAAAACCGGAAAAAAGAAAACAAAGATAATTTACAAAAATAAGTAAATGTGTAAAATAAGAAAATCTAACATAATTAATGAATATGCTCACGTTTCTACAAAAAGAAGTGAAATCCCATCAAAAACATTCTGTAAAAAAATCTACCCAAGTCTCGTTGAAGCTGCTTGTTTATCTCTAAAAAGTAATGAAATCTAGACAGTTGTGCCAAGTCTAAGGTTCCTTACTGCGATTTCTTTATTATTATAGTTAATGTTGTGTGACTTGGCCGTTGAACACTTTATACCAATTACCCATACCAGTATGGGCTATTATCTCGCGTAACAAACAAGGTAGTTGCAACATTACATGTTAACAAAATTGACTTGTACTAACGTATAAAAAATGTTCAACGGCCAAGGCACACAACTTTAACTATAATAATAAAGAAATCGCAGTAAGGAACCTTAGACTTGGCACAACTATGTCTAGATTTCATTACTTTTTAGAGATAAACAAGCAGCTTCAACGAGACTTGGGTAGATTTTTTACAGAATGTTTTTGATGGGATCATCTCTATAAAAAGTAGTCCAAAAGATGTTCTCTTATCACGCCACTTCACTTTTTATCTTATCGTGTTGTTCTGTGCAGCACAACAAACAACTGGTTGTCCTTGTACTTGCACCGATACTGAAAATGTATTTAACTGTCATATTAATTAGATGTAAGTGATAGATGATATTCCTCATCCATTCTCAGAGGGTAGCCAAGTCAACAAGCCCTGTGGGGTTTGAATTTACTGACTATCTTTATTAGGTTTAGTCACCACGAAGGAGGACCTAGTGAAAGGTTGTAGGCTAGCATGGCACTCACTGCGCATCGTGGACTTCGTTCCCATCATCAGCGAGTTACCACTTTGTTGAAAAATTTTACGAATAACTCGCTTTTATTAACACATTCACGACCAAACCTAAAATCAAAACATCTGCGCAGAACCAAATAGTCTATAGCTAGTACAAAACGAACCCGGCTACCGAGTTCTCGGTATCTCGCGAATGTTTTGAAGAACCCGGGAGCCGGGTCCTTGGTTCTGAATGTGTTAATTCGAGTTTAGCTCGACGTGTTTCGAGTTAAACTCGATTTTATAAACGTGAGTTATCGTAAAATTTTTCAACATGAGTGAGTTTCACGGTAGTTTAATGTTCAAGTTACCCTTTTCCGTAAAACAGGTTTAAATTCAGCAGCGTCCTTCAGAATATGAACGCTCGGATCTAACGATAAGGTTCAATTTCATGTGCAAGCAGCTAACGTTGGAAAGAGACAGCAAACTGTTTATGCCTAGGCGTAAAGCTTGTTTGAGGGTGGACTTCTGTGACCACGCACCAGTTCTAGAACAGTGTTCTTTCTCGGGGCTGATCATCCGTAACATCAACGTACGATCGATTGGTTATTGACAGCTCATAATAGCGTAGAAACACGACTTAATGAAGATTGCGCCATATAATTTATTGATATCGTAATGTCCGTTGCGGGCGGTGGAGCGTGACTGGCAATTCGACGGCTTCCAACAAATTACTGACATCCTGTATTCACATTACCTACACTTTACTCGCTTAGTACAGAACAGACACAGTAAAAGTGCCAAAAACATGTAGGTACAGACGCTTTTATTATGTTGACATTAATGTCGTGTGTGAATACTTTTGGCACTTTAAATCTCGTACGAGAAATGAAGTATTGTAGGTGTTCGAATAACCAATCGAATCAGAAACACAACACTCCAAAACTCGTATAACAGATGTGGGTGTCAAGTCCGCCAAGCTGAAGTAAGACTGGGACGGACGCGTATGCCGGATGCACCCTGACCGATGGGCACGAATACGATAGTTACCGAATGGGTTCCGAGGGATGGCCAAAAGAGCAGGGGCAGATCCAAGAGAAAGTGGTGGGAAGACCTTAATACTTTTTTAGACGATTGGCAGGTACATGCTTGAGGTAGGGATGAGTGGCGGAAGAAAAGGGAGACGTTTTCCCACCAGTGGGATATACTATTAGACTAACAACAAAAAAACTCGTGCGCGACCGTCCCAGGATATGAGAGACAGGCGAGGGCGAGGTAGCACGTCATAGTGACAGGATATCCTATTCCCCACCGCCTGCAGTCCTCGCTGAAGTCTGTAGTATTATCAAACCAATTAATTACTGACCCACCAGAAAACGCTCACATGTTAAGGTCAGCCATCGAATCATAAAGTGAAAGGAGATTTCTCGGAATGTGTACGTTTGTTAGGTATTGCCCTCACTACCGACGCTCCTGACCCGCCATGTCTCTACTCGAGTTGCCATCCCCAACTAACAAAAATTACACTTGTAGTGGCTTATATTGCCAAAAATAATAGTCTTTAAGAGCCATATTATCGCTAATAAGGGTGCGTTTGGGCACAAATTATAAGGCCAACAAACTTATAGGCCCCTTATAATGGCTTTGTTGTTAGCTTTTTTTTCTTATAAATGCTTTATTATGGCAAACAACAAGGAATATACACTTATAGTGGCTCGCGGAATGCTCTAAAAAGGTCAATACACTTATAGTGGCTTGCGGAATGCTCTTAAAAGGCCCATATACTTCAGAGAGACATATTGACCGCGTTAATAAGTGCAATATTCCTTATACTTGTTTTATTGTTGACCAATACAAGGGAGTAACACTCATAGCAGAAAAAAAAGGCTCTCAATAAGCCGTTACCCCTTATAACCGTGTGTTCATGACTGCAAGAAGTGTTTTTGATACAAACTTATTTTGGCAGCAGTTTAGCAATAAAATAAAGACGTTAGCCATTTTAATGAAAAGTGACAGGTAAGTTTTTGATTTATTTCGATGTGGTTTACGTGATTATGTGCTTGTTTATAGTGAAAACTGTCTGGGAATTCAAGCCCATTGTGAAATGTGGTACGCAACGTGCTGTGTTATCAACGCGCCCTTGAATTTGAGTTGTTTTATGCCAAAAATATGGTTAATTAATCAATTATGACTTAATCAATGCTATTATAAGAGCACAAGCAATTTGCAAATCCTCTACAAAACTTCTATAAGAGTAAAAGCTTATAATGGCAACGAATTTTGCCTATGCTACCGCCATTTTTCATATGTTAGGGTTCCGTTTTTCATAAGTTAAATCCCGTACAGTTTATAACTATGAATAGTATGAATTCTGCTTACAGATTTTACAATGATATTTGCAGATGTTAACAAATTACTCAAAAAAAGAGACATTATGCAACAGTTTACGTTTATTTAGTTTAATAGTTTCGTAAACCCAAATGAAAAATTTCAGATTTGCGGATTGATTACATGTTTTCAATTTTATATCGTGCTAGATATTTATGCGGTTCATCTATGATTCGATATTAGAGCTGGTGGTGGGATTCCTACATAATTTTGATTTCCTGTCCTGTTCATTGTCATGTTCATGTTCCATAAAATGATCTTCTACGGAACCACTGCCTGATGCTTGGGTATCTGCTTGATCATTTCGTAGCATGACAGATGTAGCATCAACGGGTGTAATTCGCGAAGCCATGTTTTCATAAATCTTTTTTACCTTTCTCCTATATCCACCGCTCCTTTTAAACTTTTTCCACTCTTTTGAATCCATAATTTCCATGTATTTTAATAACCTTTGTAATGAATTCAGATTTTTCAAAATGGCGAATTTTGTTGTGTTATAAACTGTTAGCCCCGTGTGGTGCCGGGTTAGAATAGCACCTCCCCCTTTCTTCCCGTGGGTGTCGTAAGAGTCGACTCTGGGAAAGGGTTAGTGTATTGTGGGCGATGGGCTAGCAACCTGTCACTGCAATATCACGTTTGACCATCTGGTTACCCTGAAATTGCTAAACGTGGCACTGGATTTTCGAATTCACGTGCTCTGCCTACCCCTCTTGGGAATACAGGCGTGAGTATATGTATGTATGTATGTATGTATAAACTGTTATATAACCATAAAGAGGATAAAACTCTTATAATTACTATATAAAAGGAAATGAACTGCTTCAAGCCTTATCAAGGCCATATAGCATGCCTTTTGTTGGATAAACGTCTTTTAATATGCTCCTTTAAGCCGGAAAGACTTTTAGTTGCCTTGTGCATTACTTTAATAAGTACGATTGGCCATATTAAAAGACTTATACCGCTTAAGACTTATACAAATATTATACCGCTAAAAAGCAATATAAGAGGCCTCTATAAGAAGAGGATATTTTTTAACTCTTATAAACGCCTTATAAAATGCTTCTATGAGGTAAAAAGTGTCATAGTTACCTTCTGAATTACTTTTATAAGAATGATTGGCCATATTTAAAGCCTTTACATGGCTTTTAATTATTATATGGCTAAACAGCAACATACAAGGCCTTTATAAGAAAAGGACATTTTAAACTCTTATAAACGTCTTATAAAATGCTTCTATGAGGTGAAAAGTGTCATAGTTACCTTCTGAATAACTTTTATAAGAATGATTGGCCATATTCAAAGCCTTTACATGGCTTTTATATTATTATATGGCTAAAAAGCAATCTAAGAAGCCTCTATAAGAAGACTCCATTTTGAATTCTTATTGTAACCATGTAAATTGGATTTATTAACGTCTACCCAGCCAGATTATAAGAGTTAAGGTAATATTAGCCAAATCTTCTTATAGTGTGCCGCTTTAAGTCACACTAACATAATGGATGCTCTTTTAAAACCACTATGAGGGCGTAAGCCTTATAGAATAAATTTTATAAGGTTAAATTGTTTGTTGGGTCCTTATCAGCTTTATCGGAGTAACGTTGAGTAAATCACTGGATATGATGCATGTTAGTAGGTCAAGTAACATGTTACTAGGTTACTACGTATAGCGAATATTGTAAATAAATCGTGGGAAAGACTCTAATAGTGAGATCTCTCTCCAGGCACATGTTATGCCTGGCGACCGAAGTCCACGGAGAGAAAGTTGGGAGTTCTGTTTTTGCAATTGATCGCATATGCAAATGATTTTTTAGCGCGATGTAGAACAGTTTTTGGGAGCTGGTGACGTAGATGACGTTTGTCAAGGAAGTTATACTATTCGATGATAGGTGGCGCTAGGGTGGATACAATATTACTTAACCCGTGGAGCGCCCTACGGCCACAGGTGTGCGCGTAACGGTTTTTTATTTCGCGCTTCCTACCCGCACACGTTCTTTTTTTTCGTTTTTGTTCTGAATAAAAGTGACCCTTATTCAGCGACGTAGCTTTATGCGCACTTGTGTGCGCACAGGACGCGCGGAACCTAAAAAATTGTCGGAAAAAGGCGTACTATGGGGCGCTCCACGGGTTAATGATCATTTTGTCAGTTTACTATTTCGTTATTTAATGCCTCTGCTATGTGATATTAGAAAACATAAACATATTTATATGCATAGATGAGTATATAGATTAGATAAACATACAACCTTGTTTTGGTGTCGGGTTTAGAACAACAACTATCTATTTTTTTGTAGAAATCGTAAAAGCCCTAACAGACGACCAAATTTGGTTTGGTCCGAACCACGAACTTGGTTGGCTCCAAACAAAATTCGAACGTGTGTTCAGCGGTTGGCCTAACAAATATTCGGCCAACCAAATTTGGTCGTCTATTAGGGCTTTAAGATGCCACTTAAGAAATGGGTTATGTCATGGTATATTTAAAGTGACTGGCTAGCAAACTATGGGTGTTTTAAAGAAACAGGTTTCCTGCGCGTCGGTACCGATCGGTGCCGGGTCAACTTGCATAAAGAAACAAGTAAATCTAACACCTGTTTCTTTCTAAGTGAGCGCATAAATAAACATTGAATATTATACATGCACCGGTCGATGCCGATCCGCACAAATCTGTCTGTGCCGGAAACTATTATACTTATCAGTTTTGTCCGACTTAAAACCTAACAAAACTGCTTAAAATTGCTACGGAATGTAAAATGGTTGTGGTTTAGTCTATGTAAAATTTCACTGACTGTCCGTCCACATCCACGAAAGAATAGGAGAGATGTCGTTATTCTATACTTGCCACCACACGGGTAATTTTTAAAACCTTGATGTAATGAGCGATGCGTGACGAGCTCACTTGAAAATGTTGCGCAATTTTGATAGATGACAGCTGTTGTGACAATCACTGGAATAGGTATTCAAGGTAACCTCAGATCACATACATACACACATACTTACGTTACGCCTGTTCTCCCAAATGTGGTCGACAGAGCACACGAAACGACTAGTAGTAGTCAAGAATGACTGTTTCACGTTACGTAGCCCTTTAGCATGTTTTTAACTTTGAAGTTAAGAGGATAGGAGTCGCACTACTTCTCCATACAAACGTAGTCCCCTGTTTTCTCCGTGAATAATGACATTAGAGCAATTTTTTTTTTACATTCTATTTGTATCTGTTGTGGCTATGCCCCTACGATTTGCTTTTATCGATATTCTAAATAAAAAATAAAAAAATCGATTACGATTTGCTTTTATCGATATTCTAAATAAAAAAAATAAAAATTTAGAAAATCGATAAAAGCAAATCATAGGGGCATAGCCACAACAGATACAAATTTAATGAAAAAAAAAAACTTTTGCTCTAATGTCATTATTCACGGAGAAAACAGGGGACTACGTTTGTATGGAGAAGTGGCGCGACTCCTATCCTCTTAAGATGCACAACAGTGACAGGTAGCTAGCCAATCGACTAAAATGTACCTACCTAAGTCTATTTCCTTAGCCGTAACATGGCATAGATTTGGCATATTTATCGGGAACTCCGCACACTAAGCGCTTAACGAGACTCAAACTATTTAACCGATCGAGAATAACATCCTGTGTGGCGTCGGGATAGAATAAATGCTCCATTTCTTCTGTGGATCGCGTAACTAAGGAAATAGGTATTGGTACGCTTTAGGCGACAGGCTAGCAACCTGTCACTATTCTACCTCTTCCAATTTGTTCTTAAACCTAAAATTATGCTAGAAATGGTTTCGAAGCATGAAATAATCATGGTTTTGTATATGTCGTGTTTTGTCATGCTATACTTCTATACCTATCTGTTTGGTTCCACCTCTGACCGTCAGGTTCATTCAACTAATTAGTCGGTTGTCTATATTATAGGTTAGGCAACGTCCCCTGCCGCGAGGCGTCCGTGGTGATAGCTGTGAGCAGCCCGCACCGGCGCGACTCGCTCGACGCCGTCTCGCTCTGCATCGAGCTGCTCAAGGCCAAGGTGCCCGTGTGGAAGCGAGAGGTCTACGAGGACGCAGCCCCCGCCTGGAAGGAGAACGCCGAATGTGCGTGGTCTAGTACACACAGGTCGAAGGGGCAGAAGGTTTGACGTGGCAAAATGCCTACATTTCAGTATACTTGTATTGGGTGGCCAGATATTGATAAATGTATTAACCAGTGGTCGGGTACGCGTCTGAAAACCCTTGTGAAATATTTCCTGTTTTTTTTTATTACTGACCTTGTGGGAGACAAATATTTCATCGCTTTTCAAGTCAATGTGTGTCATGCCTACTTTATACGGCTCTGCAAGTCCCGTTTTAGTCGGTGCGCCCGCGTTTATTATTCCTGCTCGATGTTGCGATGCTACACGGTTGACTTAGAGCCGGGGTATAAACGACTGGGCAACATTTTCAGTTTTTTTTTTTAACTACACAGGAGTTTTCAGACGCCTATACTCGACCATTGGTTAAAAATTTACGATCAGTTTCAGACCACCCCGTATAAGGGTCAATCAACTATTTGATATCCCTGTAGGCAGAGTATTCCCGCGCGCGGCATCTATCTTGGCAACGTTTCAAGTAGTGGGGGTAAGTTCGCGCACCGCTATATCCATGGTAAAGCGGTGCGCGTTATCGCCACTACTAAAAACCGTGCTAAAATAGTAATTCTACTAGCGTCTTGCTGTGCTAAGCCGGCTGGTTGTCATGGTGAATTATCCTCACCCAGCAAATAATTAGTATTTAATAGTAATAGTAGTAGTAAATATCATAGAAAACAATAGTGATTGTAAAGCATGGACGTTAGCCCATTGCCCACTGGTATGCTCAGGTAAAGCGTCAATATTGCCTATAGTGGTAATTATAGTGAGTTGTTCACGGTGACCGTAAATTAAGGAGGTAAAGCGAAGTGTAAAGAACACAGTAGTTGCATTCGGCGAGCGACAGCTGTCACAGTCCGACCATACTCTGTTTATTTTAAGATGATAATTTTACCCCTCTTGGGAATACAGGCGTTAGAATATGTATGTATATAATGTATGATAATTTTAACGGTCAAATTCGCATATTTTTAAGTAAATCCAAGGTATCGCCGCAAATTATGATGAAGTTTGAATTGAAATAATTACAACAAACAATAGTAAATGTACTTGCATTCATAATTTCCAGATTAACCTTTGGATTTCAGAAATAATTTCAAATTATGTCCGTTGAAATTCTCATCATAAAATAAACAGAGTACTTAAAGGTAACGGCGGTCGGCAGACAGTCGGTAAAGACGACGTTCGTTGAACTTCGTTGACTGATGTAGTTAATTAGCTAGACTCGGTTCAATTGCCGCTTAAGCCTGAAATGGCTGGCTATATTTTGTATGGGGTCTAATAACAGAACAGTGGGTTGTATTGGTCGTGTCAGGGTGACGTTGCAATAGGAGGGGTGGAGGTTAGTTCTTATGTTATTTTTTTATCAAGGAAGTGATTAGAATTGTATAACGTGTGCCTGTATAGGCACAACATTTTCCAATGATTGTATACCCCTATTCAATTCGAGATGCACGTACATTTTGCTAATGTTGAATATATGTAGCGTAATTTTATTGCTTTCTAAACTGTTTCTAGATTCGCTTGTTCAAGTACCATCGCGAACAGGGATTGTTGAGCCACTTACCTATGTTTGTAACTTGGTCGTGTAATACTAATCCAATAGCTGACATCTAGTCCGTCACATCGGTCATTGATTACACGTCTAAATTGCGAACAGGGGCAAGTGGCTCAACAATACCGGTTCGTGACTGTACATGATAGTCCAGCCTGTAGGCTTATCACAACTCGGGCGAGTTGCCTCACGCTTATTATACTGCCTGTCACTTTCTGGCGTCTCTAGTAAGAGAGAGATACATACAGTCTTTCTTCCTCGCGCCTTGCTGTGAAGAAATAGGCGATATGAATTTTGAATTCGTGGCTTGCTTACCTCATCTACCTGATATTACCTCGAATAAATATTGCTCCTTTAACGTATTTTTTTACAGCGGTTATAAATTAAAATACTGTTTGCAATGCATGTTATTATTCAGTTTTCGCCTTGTCATGGTTCCTATTTTCTGTCGCGCTTAAATAATAATGTAATTAGCTTCTTTTCAAGGCTACGCGGTTTGTTTCCTTTTTAAATAAATACGTTTGAACGAGTATTAGGATTCATAATGAAAAATACATATAACTCACGTCTTAAATCAAGTTTTACTCGACATGTTTTGAGCTGCGCTGCTGCTGTTCTCTTCGTTGCCCTAGATGAAGGTCTACGGACTAGTCCGAAACGTGTCGAGCTAAACTCGATTTAAGACATGAGTTGTCCGTATTTCTTATTATGAGTGAGTCTCACGATCTTATGTCTAAAGAGCACGAAGGTTGTTTTCCACTGTTGTATATTTTAAAAGTTTAGGGATAAAGTTAAAGTTTTTTAATTGATTTTCATGCAGATTAGTGGTTGAAGTATCGAATTTATCACATGTCATTTCAATGACATATAGTATATTGAGAGTTTTGTAGAAATTACGTAAAGTAATAAAGAAAACAGTCGTGATAATGTTTTCAAGCAATTTTAGTACATATGGAAGTCATAATATGACAATAAACATTGTTACAATTGCTGTTGTTATTCAAATAACAACTAAGTAGGAATTTCAATAGCATTCTTAGTCTATATATTAGCATGTTACATTATGTATTATCGTGTTATCTATTTGTATAGTTTGCAGTTATTTAATGAGATGTTTATTGCGTAGATATATTTTGTTGTAAAGATACGTAATTTTGTTATATTTTAGCTTTTACTTTAGCTTGGTTGTATGGAGCTGTAGATACGTAATTATATGTTAATAAAGTGCTTTGTTATTTGCTTGTGATGTATTTTATTTGAGCATACCAGTAGTGGGACTGTGGAAAACCTTAGAGTTTCTAATGATTATGAGTATCAAAATACATTTAAGGAAAGCGAACTAAAAATGGGGAATTTCAGAAGGGTAGGTATAATAAGTACAGAAATCAAAATTGATAAAACAAAATTGCATGGATCCACGCATGACCAATAGCACAAGCTATTTAATATTAGGAGGCTGTGTGGTGTCAGGTTTAGAGTAGCATCGCACCACTTCTCCCTTGGGTGTCGTAAGAGGCGACTAAGAAAGTACTTAAGTTAAAATATTTTTTAGACGACTGGCTAGCAACCTGTCACTACAGTGCTTTAACAAATATGCTAGAACTGGCTACAGTATGTGAAATAGTCATGGTTGTCTATGTAGCGTATCGTGTGCTCTGCCTACCCCTTTGAGAATATAAGTGTGATGACGTGTGAATCCAGTTTTGATATTTATGTATTAAAAACTGTGAACACTTTTGAGGCATTAAAATCGATAGTGCTGTTGATTTTGTGCAAACATTTCTAATGTAGAATAGAATACATACATACATACATACAATCACACCTGTATTCCCAAACGGGGTAGGCAGAGCACAAAATTCGCTACATAGACAAAACAATGTCTATTTCACGTTTTGTGGCCACTTCTAGCATAGTATTTTTTAGGTTTTGAGGTGGCAGGTACAATAGTGACGTTGCTAGCCTGTCGCCTAAAGTATACCTTAACCATGTCCTTAGTCGCCTCTTACGACATCCACGGAAGAAATGAAGAGGTGTTATTCTAAACCCGACACCATACGGAAACAAATAGAATACAATATAAATTTATCCCACTTCTGAAATTTCTCATAAGACGAAACTGTACAGTAAAATACATGTTGATACAGCTGAATAACAGTAGCAGCTGAAAACACGGTTCATGTTACAAATTCTACCAATCCTGTTTAATATGTAATGTAAACATACTAAGCCGCCTTTTCACTGAAAGTACTGAGCGAGCAGACATTTTATTTATGCAGACAACGTGAGCTACTTGTCCGAAGCGAATTGTCGAACATTCGACAGATATAATATTTACTTTAATCGCACATTCGTTCAGAACGTAAATGAAGACGCCATCTGACAATCCATAAAATCAATCGATAGTTCTTGGATTGTTTCACCTTAGTTGGAATAGAAGGAAGTTTTGTGACGAAAACAAAATTACTTATTCATTAAAAAAACAGGCAAAAGGCTAGCAACCTGTCATTATTATACAAATTTATCCAACTTTGGAATAAGTTATTATTTTTTTACATGAAAAAGCGGGTAGAATTGCTTATTTGGTTGTATCGGCACTTAAAACCTAAAAATATGCCAAAAATGACCGAGACGTGGAATAGTTGTCTTTTTGTCTATGTACCGTTTCGTATGCTTTGCTTGCCCCATTCAGGAATACAGGCGTGATGTATACAGGATGTCCCAAAAAATAGTGTCAAGCGAAAGTCCAGAGATAGACCAACCCTAGGGGTATCCGAATCACCCATGTACGTTCTCCGATTTATTGTAGTTTACGAGTTACATTTTATTTCGTATTTTTTGTCACACCTTGACCTACAAGATACATGCTTAATTATATTTTCAAAATTGATGAATAGTATTGCAGACACAAAATCAAATTCGATGGTAACTCGTAAACTACAAAAAATTGCGGAAAATAGGGGTGATTCGGATACCTCTAGGGGTGGTCTATCTCTGGACTTTCGCTTGACACTATTTTTGGGACACTCTGTTCAAGCATATTTAAATAAGTTTGATTCCTGACCCACCAGAGAATGTTGTCACAATAAACGTATAAACATATCCTGTTCGAGCAATTCAATTCCTTAGGTCCTACGGCAACCGTCCCCACGCCACCACCGCAAGAAGACCACGTCGACAAAAAGCTGATACAGATCAACGTGTCTGAGGAAGAGCTCCAACAGCGCATCCAGAACTTCATCGAGAGGAAGAGGGAGCAGGTCACATACATAAATACTTACTAAAGGTCTCACCAAACCAGTCGACGCCAATTCGACAAAACGAGGGTAGAAAAAGCTTTATGTCAACGCAATAAGGGCGAACAAGACGTCAATCGGCTCGGCTCGCTCTGCCGAGAATAGCCTAGCCAATTGACGTCTTGTTCGCCCGTATTGTGTTGACATAAAGCTTTTTCTACCCGCGTTTTGCCGAAAAAGCGTCGACTGGTTTGGTGAGACCCTAAGGATGTCACGAATATTCGCATCATTTTTAGGGTACCCAAAGGGTAAAAACGGGACCTTCTTACTGAGACTTCGCTGTCTGTCTGTGTCTGTCCGTCTGTCACCAGACGTGCGCGAGTCCGACTCGCACTTGGCCGGTTTTTTTTTTACATTCGCGTCAATGTTTAGCGAATACGAATGTGTGCAGATTGCGTCTCCTTCGCTCGATGTTGATAATGTTGATCTTGTGACAATATTTTTTTTATGCTATGTTTCATTAAAAATACTTTTTGTGTTCAATTACAATTCTAATGCTCATTTTGTGACATTGTTTTATATTTGTATGTGACTCTTTGTATGTATGGAACTCTTCATTGTACAAATAAACAAACAAAATAACAAGCACAAAACAAAACACAAGTAAAAAGGCGAACATATCCCTTAATGAAGGGATCTTTTCCTGTCGACCCTCAAGCGATTGACAAAACATGTGAAATTTGAGTACACACAAAGAAAGTTTGGAAGTCAAAATTTGTATATATAAAAAAAATACTATCTAATAATAGTATTGCGGGACAGGAAGCCCTAATCCAATTATCTCACTCTCTCTCTTGTTCTATCTGAGCAGGTGAACATCAGCAACATCCACGACTTCATCCCGGAGCAGGGCGAGGAGTCCTGCGCGAGGGTGCGCACTCAATTCGTAAGGAGGAGCGACTCCAAGGGCCATCTCAAGAGTGAGTCCCACTTTGTTACCTCAAAAGCCCACTGAGCGTCTTTGGAGCGTCGTCTCGTGAACGGGCGTCGACGCAACGTTTCAGTTACGACGCCGCGACGTTGGTAGCGTCTTTTGCACGTCAGTGTCCTCGTGTCTCGTTAACGCCTGGGCAGCGCAGCAAGTTGCTTTCACATCACTGCATCATGTTTTAAAGTTGCAGTGAACTTTCTGGTTTATTTTAAAAGTCATAAGATTGCGTTTGCAACAGTTAAGTTGAATGAGATAGGAGTTTGCGGCGGTACTCGCGTACGCCGCGCCGACGCTGCGCAGGCGTTAATGAGACGCTGACGTTCAAAAGACGCCATTAACTTTGCAACGCCGTAACTTAAATGTTGCGTCGGCGTGTGGTCGGGGGCCCAAAAGAAGCAATCGTGAATTTGTTTTCATTAACCCTTAATTTGTCTACTTTTTTTTTTAAACCACTCCCCTCCCCCCAGTCCACAGAGTCTGCCACGAGTGGGGTCCACAAACCGTCTCAGAGTTCCGTCGGCCCGAGCCTCCGGCGGGGCTCCCGGAGGCCCCGGCGGGGCCCGCGCCCTCAACAGGGCTCCCCGCGGCCATCGCCGAGCGCGTGCTCAGCATTGAGAAGTACCTCAACATCGGGCCCGTGGCGCCCGACATTTATAAACGGCTGAAGGAGATGGAGGACAAGATTGCGTACCTGCAAGCGATTTCGCCGGAGTATGCCGAATTTTGGGTATGTATTTGACAGGAGAAAGGGTGTTAGCAGACCAATCGATCGATTGTCGATGGACGGCATCGATCAACTTCGATCGAAATTGATTGACTAACGACCGGTCGACTAACCAATCAATAGATTACCGGTCGATGACACCAGTTGACGCTGATCGATTAACCCCAGCTGTATTCCATTCTACCATCGAACTATGTCGTCGATCGACGATCGATCGATTGATCTGGTAAAAACTATCGATCGACGACAACTATTCCATTCTACCATCGATCCATGACATCGATCGACGATCGATCAATGGATCTGGTAACACATTGAATAACCTAACATCATATAATAGTGCAGTGCAGATGCGTCGGGAAACAAATCGGTCACCCGTCACGTTTCATGTTCTCTGCCTACCCCATTTGGGAATACAGGCGTGATGTATGTATGTATTTCCTTAGCCGCCTCTTACATCCACGGAAGAAATTTAGAGACAATATTATTCAAATGAGGCGTTCTATTACAGAAATCTCAAAAGGAATCGGACGAGCCAGAACAGAAGCCTACAATGGACTTCCTTTTCTCCGCCGAGGACATCGCGAGGAAGATTGAACAGCTGGAGCAAATGGAGGACATGTGACGCGACGTTGATTAAGTTGCCGCTGACGCCGATCGGGGTCAAAAATCTACAGGATAGCCGGATATAGACCGTGAATATTTTAACCAGTGGTCGGGTATACGCGTGTGAAAACCCCTGTGAAGTTTTTTCCTGGATTCATGACAAAAAAAATGTCCAGTCTTTTGTACTCCTGTAGGCTTAGCACGGAACACGCTTTAGACGCGTCGCGCGCGTGATAGTCTACCTGTCACTTTCTGACGTCTCTAGTTAGACAGTGACGGGTATAGTCTATGTCGCGCGTATCTCTACTCGCGCCCTGTCGTGCTAAGGGGACTGCTCTTAATTAACTGCGTAGAATCGCAATATCGAACGATTGCAGGCGTGTACTCGCGATTAACGGGTCTTGCATATGGGACGTAATCTTGGTCACGTAAGATTGGTAAAACACAGGGCGCAATGCCTTGAGAAGCGATGAAATATTTTTCTCACAAAAGGTCAATAATAATATTTTAGGGTCAATTCACACCGAGACGAGACGCGACGAGACGCACCTGAATTCTCATAATGAAATGTGAACCTTATCGCGTAGCGAATAAAGTATATTTTGAGTTGGCAGCGCTACGTCCGCAGCACCGCTCCCGCACACCGCGCGGGTGGCGGCTTAGCGCTACACCGCGCTGCGCAGCGCGAAACCACATGCATCGTCGCGCCGCGTCTCGTCGCGTCTCGTATCGGTGTGAATTGACCCTTACAGGGGTTTTCAGACGCATATACCCGACCACTGGTTAAAAGATTTGCAATTTCCGGCCACCCTGTATAGAGAGCGAGCAATGGAGGTCCACTCCGCAGTTTAGGCATCGATTTACCCTCGGAGTAAAGCTTTTGTACGTAATACTATTTTACGATTAGGCATGAGATGACTAGTCGTATGTTGAGTTTCTTCAACATCGTTGTATTTTTTTATGCTTTGAAGATGATAATAGGATTCTAAGGAAACAAATATAAATTTCTTAATCTATATTTCACATGTTTTATTTACAAATTGATTTTTACACCAAATCATAAACGATTTCCCCGTCCGACAAGACCAAGACCGCATTGCCTTCTAAATCTACATCAACCCAAAAATGAAATTCAGGATTCTATTGCATTTGACGTTTCTTCGGGAATTTCATTTTTCGAGTTTTACATTTAAGAAACCACAGCCTAAATAAAATTTAACTTAACGTGTAGTCCAATCTCATGCTAGGTTTATACTTAGTCGAGACAGAGAAAGAAGAGTGTAGTCTCGTCCAATTGCTTGGGGTGGCCAGTGTTGCCACATTGCCGTTTAATTGTGCTGGCAACATTCTTAAGCGCCGGTGTAGCCACTATGCTTTGCGCTTATGCGTTAAGCGGGACGGAACGACCTTATACTGCCCCAGTAGAAAAATATTCTGCATAAATATAATAAAGGTGCTTATATAAAGAAACAGGTTTTCGGCACAGACAAATCTGTGCGGATCGGTACCGAACGGTGCAGGTATAATATTTATGTTTACTGACGCGCTCACTTATAAAGAACCAGGCTTCAGATTTACCTGTTTATTTACGCAAGTTGACCCTGAACCGATCTGTACTACGATCTGTTTCTTTATGTAACCACCCTAACGCAAGACAACAAAGGTAAAAATAGACATCTATATGCAACACTATCACAAATTTAATAAAAACTAGCCCTAGCGAATTGTATTTGGCCGTAGAAGAACCATGTCGCAGGAAACCTTCACCGGCCATAGTAATACACTTTTTGGTGAAACGGCAAAGGCTTACTTCGAAACAGTTGTAAAGAAAACCAAACCGTATTGTTTAGGGGCAAGGTATACCATAGTGCAAATGGTTTTCCATCGCATTTTCACTGTGCATTTTATTTTATCTTTTGGACTTTTGGTAGGTAATAAATAACATAATTTGAAACTTCTGTGCGCTGATGCTAGTGAGTTTTCGCGATGGAAAATCGTCAACACTATCTGTAGTTATATTCACTGTCTACTAGTTATCCGTCTAGAGACGTTTGCTATCTCCGGATAAGTTAAAGGAACGTTGCACGTAATCCACGCCCGTCGTTGCATAATAAATACAAGTGCAATGTACCGCAACTCCGTCCGCCTCGCTTTTTGCGGCGAGTACTTGCCACGCTCAGAAACGTCAATTTAATTTACATTTAATCGTCCATTAGATAATAGAATTAACTAAGATGCCTTGACTATAATTGGCGTTTATGAGTGGGGCTTTTGTAGATAATCTAGTTAAAAATAATGCGATTGCACAAGAATATTAACTTATTCATCTAAAAATGGACACTGATAGACGTTGGACGCACAATATAAAGCCCCTTTGAAATGTTACAAATAATTAAATAAGTTAGTTGAAACGCTGTAAATACTTAGCTTTTAATTTATTACAAATATACCTCCAGTGTCTATCAGTGATGGGATAAAATCTATAACTTTCGAAACAAATAAATAAGACGTAAAATCATGATGGGTGTCCAGTTTTCTGTAAAAAAAATTGAACACATTTCATTACGACCCAATATACCTAATGACGAATTCATTCACATTACTAGAAACAATTAAAAAAATATAAAATCTTCACACAAACTCGTGTTCCTCTGATATAAATCCTTAAGTCGTGGCATCGATCGGTCAACGAACGTCGTCTGCACACTAGACTGTCCGCCGTCCGCCGTCACCTAGTCAATCTGTAGTTGCTGTCGCTCGCCGAATGCTGACTACCGTGTTCATACTCAGTGTAATTGCAGCTTTATGACGCGATATGGTTATACAGTGCCATCTAAAGGACTTCGGAGGAACGCGCGTTAGTATAAAGATTTTAAGTCTTCGTTTACTAGGTATAAGTACCCATTACTTACAATTCATTATTAAACGTATTTGATGACCGCGTAACTGTCAAGTATCATGGAAATACCGTCTCAAAATTATGGGACATCAAAGGAAAGTATTTAAAATATCTAAAACAGAACATATTGCTTGAAAATAAATAGCTGAAATCTCAAAAAAAAATGCTCTACCTGCTTATTTTCACTTAAGAATGGATGAAAGAAGAATATGTAAGCAAAGGGAAATGAGTTAGGACAAAAGTTGACGCTCTCGAAGAACATACATCGACCAGATCGGCGATGTTTCCCAGTTGGTTATTCTCATAAAAAGCAAGTTTTCAAGCAAAGTGTCTTATTTTTAATGTTTAAGATACTTTCCCTTCATGACCCATACTGTATAGTATAATAATATCTCGCGCAGTGCCGTACAAGCGGTGGCTAGGCCATTTATAAAAAGTTGTCTTTCAATGCAACTTGAAAAAAATTTCATTGTCATCATGTGGCCAATTTCTGATATAAAGTGAAATCATTTTTTAATTTCACCCTGTACATAGATGGCACGATATTAGAGAGACAGTAAATACGCGCATCGCTTATACCTGGAAATCGTGCTGTGCGATTTCTCTAAAATCGTCCCGTCTAACTTGTTGGTGTCTTTACAACTTTTCACAAAATGGCGTCTCTTTACAAAATAGCGGCGTGTAAATCCATCATTTGCCCGTACCGCTCAAATTACGAACGTCTTAATGTACGTAAATTACGCTCTAAGTACGCCTAACAACTGTTAGGCGATGGTTTTTTGTAATGGTGTCTCTTTACAAGATGGCGGCTTTTTTGTAATGGCGTCTTTTTACAAGATGGCGTCGCTCAGTTGTTGATCGGAGGCCGACGCAGGTAGACGAGCACGCCGAGCGCGCCCAGCAGCGCCGTAATAAGATATACATCCCAATTGGACAGCGAGTCGCCCGACACCAGGGCCGCGGCCAGCGGGTTCGCCGCCAGCGACTGCCGACAACACAACAAGATTTAATAGTCTATTATAATCTCAGATACAGTATTACCAAACAAAGAATGCCCCACGATATACCTGCGTAATAGATCGGTTTTGTGGCGCGGGAAACGTCGATCTAACCAATGATAAGAGAGATTTTTTCGCGCGCTGAACACTTGCGTTGTGATTGGTTATTGATTGAAGTCTCAGACAGATGTCTAGCACCCCAGCGCCGAATGCGTCGAGTAGCCGAAGTAAAGTGTGTGCATAGCAAGCAAAATTGTGCCCAGAGCGTTTGTAAATAAAGTTTGATATAGATAAATTACTCGTTCGGCTACTCTCGGATATCGTTCTGCGCTTCTCGGCGCAGACGGTAACAGCCGTAGCCGATGTGACTTATTTTCTTGGGAATACTGTACTAAATTAACAAGTGCAAATGTCAAATTCACAAATAATACATCGCGGCTGTATACTCAAATGGGGTAGGAAGACCACAGAGAACGCTACAAATAGTAAATAGACTTCGTAGCCACCATTAACATAAGTTTTTTTTTGTACAAATATTATTTTAGAGAGTTGTGGAGGTTAAGAGGGGAGGCCTTTGCCCAGCAGTGGGATACATCTACAGGCTAAGTAAAAAAAAAAAAAGAATTGAAAAAATTACATTCTGCCAAGTTTCTTGCGGCGCATTCTTCTTGGCAATGATGGTCTTTCCGAAGCCCCAATAGACTCGAAAATGACGTCTAAAAGTGGTCTTAGGAGCCTATTTGCATAAATAAAGTTTTGAATTTAGACTTGAGAATTTTAGAATTTAGAATCTTGTATCTAGTATTTAGAATTCAAATACAATTGAATTGAATTAGAATACAAATCTAGAATTTAGAATTCAGAATCTTGAATTTAGAATTTTAAATTCAGAATTTGAAATACCTCTGCTAGCTGCGTGAGCCGTGTGAGCGTGCGAAGTTTCTTACGGCGCATTCCTCTGGGCAATGATCCGAAGCGCTAGTGGACTCGAAAATTACTCGTAAAAGTGCTCTTAAGAGCCTATTTGAATCTTGAATTTCGAATTTAAAATTTGGAATAAGTAATACCTCAGCCAGCTGCGTGAGCGCTGCGTGCGCGCTGAGGCGGGCGAGCGCGAGCGCCGCGGGCAGGCGCGCGTCGGGCGTCAGGTCGTAGCAGCGCTTGGCCAGGTGCAGGTCACGGGCTAGACCTAGGGCCGCAAGGGCAGTCGGGGATAGCTTACCTTGGACAGATGCGTGGCGGCATATGGCTCCACATTTTTTGGTACATTTATTTAACACTGACTTTTGACTTTCTTATTTTGACTTCCGACTATCGAATTTTGACTTTTCATTTTTTACTTTTGACTTTTGAATTTTGACTTCTAACTTTTGAGTTTTGAATTTTGACTTTTGACTTTGGAATTCTAACTTTTGCATTTCGAATTTAGACTTTTGACACTTAAATTTCGACTTTTGACTTTCTTGTTTTGACTTTTCAATTTCGACTTTTGATTTTTCAATTCTGATTTTTGACTTTTAAATTTAGAATGTACAATATGTTATACCTCAGCCAGCTGCGTGAGCGCTGCGTGCGCGCTGAGGCGGGCCAGCGCGAGCGCCGCGGGCAGGCGCGCGTCGGGCGCCGTGTCGGCCGCCAGGTCGTAGCAGCGCTTGGCCAGGTGCAAGTCCCGGGCTAGACCTAGGCCCCGTTCGTGCATGTAGCCTAGGTTGAACGTCGCTTGAGCGTTGTGCAGCTGCTCTGATGCGATCCTGAAAAGGCGATCGAGTTAAAAAAAAAACTAAACCGATAATTTATACAATGTTTGTAGCACCCTAGCGCCACCTATCGTCGGATAATAGAACTTCTCCAGTCAAAATGGTATCCTACATCCCGCTAACGGAGTTTCGACGTTCAGTTGCATAAATACAACTTTCAACTTCCTATCTGTGTACTTCGGTCCCCAGGAATAACATCTGCCTAGAGAGCGATCTCTCTATTGGAATCTTACCTCACATGTTTTATCTACAGTCAAATCATAATGTTCCTCCTATATTCAGGCGCAATAAGCAAGCAGCCTAAATTAGAAAAACCTGTATCTGTATGTGTGCGCGAGTAGTTCAAAGAACACGAGCAGCGCAGCGACAGTTCACATCTGAAAATATTTAGTAGATCTAACTTGCAAACTACGTGTCTTAAATATCTTAATCTAAAGGTAAACCTAACTTAAATAACTATTTTTAAGGATATACCTGTAGTGATGTGCAGCGGCTTCTAGATCCCTAGGCGTCCCCAGCCCGTAGTAGTGGTAGTCGCCGAGCTTGACGCGCGCCGCGGAGTACCCCTGCGCGGCGGCGCGGCCCCACAGCTGCAGCGCGCGACGGTAACGCTCCTGCTCAGAGTAAAGAGTCACCTCACCTGAAATCAGACAACTAATAGTTTTAAACATAATTTAAAAAAAAAGAACATAGTGTTAACATAGGTACAAAACAATGCTCTACCTAGTACACAGCCCTGTGGAACACCCATAGTGAAATAACGAACACCATAAGAAAACCTTTCTTATTATTGGATTTTTTTATCATTATCAAACGTTTGAATCATTTATGATTAGAAAATAAACAATATAAGTGTAGCCTAATTTTCCACGCTATTGCGTGGAATTGACTTGAAATTTTTCAGTTATTTCTCGTGATCGATAGCCTCAAAGGCCTTGCATAAATCATTTGTTTACCCGCGTCTAGTAGGAAGGCGGCATTGCTCTGCGCCAGTTCGTAGCCTCGCTCAGCCAGTGATAGGTACTGTAGTAGGGAAGAGTCCGAGTCGCGCGCGCGCCACGCTGCGTGGCCCAGCATGAGGCGGGAGCCCCACTCGCCTCGCTCGCAGACGTTCTTGAACAACTGGAAATGACAGATGCCGTTATACTGAGTTATCCGAAAGTAACTATAGGCAATATGGGTGCAATTTAACTGGATTTATAGTTTCGTCATGTCAGTCCGTCCATCCGTCCGTCCGGGCTCGTACTGTGCCGCTACTGCGCCAATTGTCACGAAAATTTAAAATTATGAAAAAATGAGTTTTTTTCAGCCCTCCTCCCATAAAACGCTAAGTGAATTTAAAATTTGACGGCGCCTGTCACTGGAACGGTGACGAGCAATCTCGCGCTGGAGAGGCTACCGTGCGGTCGTTCCATCATTGTGAGCCTCGTGTCTCGGTCTTTTCGCCAACAAAGAACAGCCATGCTGCGCGATTGTGTTGAGCTCGTAGCTTCTGAACTTTAGTCAACTGCAAACAACAAGGAGAAGGACGAGAGAGAAACGCTCATTGAGTAACCTGCTTGCTGGACTGATGGTGGAGCCTGGAGATTATTTCATGCTCTAAGTTTGTTCTTCTTTTTTTTCCTAATTTTCAAAGGCTGACGAGTTATGGTACCAGGGCCGCATACCTCGACGGCGGTGGTGCAGGAGCGCAGCACGCCGAGCCCTTGCGCGTGCGCGTGCGCCAGCTGGTACAGCGCGAGCACGTGGCCGGACTGCGAGGCCAGCGAGAAGTACTTGTTGGCTTGCTTGAAGTCGCGCCGGACGCCAATGCCGCCTGGTAACCGAATACGGGACATTATTAGGAGTTGCACAACCTTCAACCTGGTGCTGAGTATACTTTTGGACCAAATCATTAGAGCGTTATTGGCTCCCTGCAAAATTAACTTTCTACTCTAATGTCCTGACGCCCTGAGCTGTTGATGACTCTCCGTCTGTACTACGTGATCCCTGAATCGAAAGTATCTCTCCCCCTGAGCTACGTAACCCCCTTTATCTGTATGTGTCTCTCCCCTTATGCAACGTAACCCCTCAAAGCCATCTGTTCCTCCCCCTATGCTACGTGACCCCCCAGACCCATATGTATCTCTCCCCCTATGCTACGTAATCCCCTTTATCCATTTATATCTCTCCCCCCATGCTAAGTGACTCCCCAAAGCCGTACGTAATTCTCCCCCTGTGGTATGACCCCCTGAGTTGTATTACACCCTGTCACCCAGTATCCAGAGAGTGATCAGTAAAGGAACTCACTGAAGTACATGAAGCCGAGATGCAATTGTCCCTCTACCCAGCCTTGGTTGGCAGCCATCGTGAAGAACTTCAGCGCTGTGTTCGTGTCTTTGGGCACGCCGCGACCCTGTGCACACATCATCATAACCACCGTTAACGGGAATGCTCGTTCCAAGAGATGTACAGTCAAGGAATATAATTTCCAACCCCTCTAAGGTTCAATACTGCAAAATGTAGCCATATGAGGTAGTTAAAGCACGACGTTATTTTGACATATCGCACGCATTACTAACTACCTGTAACTAGGAAACATCTGTAATTTTCAGTGACAAATAACATGCTTGACATTTCGTTCATATACGATCAATTACCGGCCACCCTGTGTATAAAAAAAGCAAAATAAAATCTAGATAAAATTAAAATACTAAATTAAACATCGCCTGACGGGGTCGTAAAACAGCTATACAGCAAAATAGTTACCTGTAGATACATGATGCCAAGCCCGCTCTGGCCGACTGGGTTGTTCAGCTCGGCCGCCTTCCGGAAGTAGCGGAGGGCCGTCTCGTTGTCTGCCTTTATGCCGTCACCACCCTCAAGGTAAATCTGATGAAACAGAACAAGCAAGAGTCAGATTCGTAATATCGCTGTTCATATTAATTTCATTAGTTCGCGTCACTTTTCATACTATGCTATATTGCCTTCACACTCGCACTGTGTGACGCACGTGCTCAAGTGCGAGCGTGAGGGCAATATTACTGCACGCGTGCGACAGAGATAGATAGCAGTGGGTCAACGCTCGAATTTCGCTGTGCTTCGCGACCGGCCTTTAGCGGCTAACAAGATAATTCGCCTCTGGTCGCGGCACTAAAGTACTGCAACCGCACGCTCGGAGGCAGGCGATTATTCGAGCGTTTCATATGTCTCATTCATCAGGCTAAATGTTATATGAATCTGCCGCAAATTTTGATATCGTTTTTAACTATGTTTTAAGAGTTCCTGTTCCTCTAATCTAATAGATGGCTTAATTACGGTATCAGAATATTCTTCTTTAGAAAAGTGTTCAGTTGAAACGCTGGAATAAATGCCTGTCGTTAGTGTTTGTCAGGTCACCTTGCCCAGGAAGGCGTTAGCGACGGCATTCCCGGCCTTGGCGGCCTGCTGGAAGTAGTGCAGCGCGCGCCGGACGTCCAGCGCCACGCCGCGCCCGCCCTGGAAGTGCAGCTGGCCCAGGCCCACCTGACACAGATCAAATCCATCACATATCACAAGGGTAACAATCAACCTTCAGTCTTAATCAAGTCTTGAACTTGTTTGTTTTTGATAAATGACATAAATAAATACAATCACGCCTGTGTTCCCAAATGAGTTAGGCAGAGCACACGAAACGCTCGACACAAGGAACAAACGAATAATTTAATCATCAGTTAAATGTAATCATTATTATTAAAAAAAATACAAAATTAAAGGCAATAAGATAGATAAGATAGAAAGAATAGGCGGGTAAGGTGATGGCATCATCCAGACAAAACTTTACACAAGCCATTCAATAAATTATTGTACGTTTCCTTAATTTTCCTCGATTTTGTAATAAAAAAAATGGTTTTTCCTCAAAAAAATATTGTTTATACACTCAACATGGCATCACTGAATGGAATCACAAAATCTTGTATAAAAAAATTGAGGACGCTTTTTTTCAATTCACATGGAAACCACCATAATAGGGTTTTTGGACATTTTTGAAATATATTTTTAATAAATTCTTCATTATGTAATAAACACGATTTATTAGTATTTCCGGATTCTTGTCTGTATTAACAAAGAAAATAAATATTAAAGTTCAAATTCTCAAACTTACGCCAAAAACGGTGTTTGACGTCAAATGCAAGTAAACAAAGGCACCACACAAAGAAGCTGTCAAAATTGACATGTCAAATTATCAATATCCACTTTGACCACAGATACCTTTCATGGTATGTGACGTCATCAATCAATCGCAAGCGTTTCAGTCACAGATACATTATTAACGAATATTAGAAATTAATAGAACAAAATACTCTAAAAATGCATAATATTTTGAACAAAAGAAAGTGAAATATGTTTAATTTTCCTATAATCTGTTAGGATGGCCACAAATTATAGTTTATTTTTACTGTTGTCAAAGACCCTATTCTGACAATGAAAAAAAAAATTTTTTTTAATCTAACCTGTCAAGTTTCCAAAATGGTTCTTCGACCTACCTGAGCCTGTACGTCTCCCTTCTCAGCCAGCAGCTGGTAGTACTCGATGAGGTCGGTGTCGAGCGCGCCCGGCGCCGCCGCGCCCTCCGCCTCGTCTAGTAAGCGGGCGCGCTGGAGCGCCGGCCCGCCGCTTAAGGAGACACCTGCCGCCACTAGAACACACATGCACAATGTCGTTGACACAATATAGAGCCAGTAGTATACAGGGTTATTTGTAAATCACTGACACACTCTGAACCCTAAATTCCTATCACTTAAACAAACGTTTTTTGTTTTACAATTTCTTGAAATGGGTCTATTATTTTTTCCTTACAAATAAATAGTAATTATTAATCCTTCTAAAACGTTATCGTACTCGAGTTTTACGATAACACTACGAAAACTACTACAAATCTCGCAAGACAAAGACATTACAAATTTTAATGGAGTTTAACGGCGTGTTTGTAAGGGACAAAGAATGGGGCGGGGCATCAAGTACTAGCCGGCACCGCCGACACACATGGCACAGAGTACTGAGCCATCGACAATGCTTGCTCCCTGAATAGGTACAAGTGGTTTGTCCATGTCTTGAACCAAATTTCAAGATTTATTAACTCCGGCATTTTCATATTTGAGATTTTTAAAAACCACAGATGATTCCTACCGCAGAGACCTAAACCTAAACAGCAGTTCCACTCACCCTTAGCCGCCAACTTCATGTAGAGATCCATGGCCTTCTGGCACGAGCTGAGCACCGTGACGCCGGCCCAGTAGCGGTAGCCCAGCGCCATCTGCGCGTACGCACTGTCACCCAGCGCGCATTTATGTGATTGCTAAAGTACGCGCAATGCGCAACGAAGTGCACGGAGTGCCAGCCTACTGCCGGAGACCTTTCACTGGATCCTACCTGGCACCTAAACTGTGGAGTAGATCCCCTCCCTCACCTGCTGAAGGTAACTTGACACTAGACGATTCCTATCACCGGAGACCTGCTGCTGATTTCACAGCTGTCCGGGGAACCCGTACGGGCTGTTGCTACAAGCACAAATAAGGAACTAGGGCATCGTTTCACAGCGACGCGGAGCGGGTCCCGTGCGCACCAACCCGGGTCGCTGTGAAACGATGCTCTAGTTTCTCATTTATGCTCCCTCTCCGGGCGCCCGTAGTCACAGCCCGTACGGGTCTCCCGGACAGTTGTTTAACTAGATCTTACCTAGGCATCTAACTTGTGGAGTGGATCCTCTCCCCCCGCCTACTAAAGGTGACTTGACACTAGTGAATTCCCATCGCAGAAGACTTAAACCTAAACACTAGATCCACTCACCCTTAGCGGCCACCTTCATGTAGAGATCCATGGCCTTCTGGCACGAGCTGGGCACCGTGACGCCGGCCCAGTAGCGGTAGCCCAGCGCCACTGCGCGCACGCACTGTCGCCCAGCGCGCATTTATGTGATTGCTAAAGTACGCGCAATGCGCAACGAAGGGCACGGAGTGCCAGCCGACTGCCGGAGACCTTTCACTGGATCCTACCTGGCACCTAAACTGTGGAGTGGATCCCCTCCATTGAGGATAGAACCTATAGAGTACTAATGTCATCTTGGTTGTTCGGAAATTATTCCGCAAAACAATTGAAGTGATCGCTGTGCTCTTATTGGCCGGTCCAAGATCGCGCGTAACGCTAGTGCCTTTTTCTCTACGGTTATTGGCTCTGTACAGTTTCTGTGACAGTGACGGTGACGTTTAGTATGTTGAAATCAACAAACTATTTGCGGACCGGGGTTGCGAACATTGTTTCTCTATAGGTTCTATCCTCTATGATCCCCTCCCTCACCTGCTGAAGGTAACTTGACACTAGACGATTCCTATCACCGGAGACCTGCTGCTGATTTCACAGCTGTCCGGGGAACCCGTACGGGCTGTTGCTACGGGCGCCCGGAGCGGGAGCACAAATGAGGAACTAGAGCATCGTTTCACAGTGACGCGGACTCGCGGAGCGGGTCCCGTGCGCACCAACCCGGGTCGCTGTGAAACGATGCTCCAGTTTCTCATTTATGCTCCCGCTCCGGGCGCCCGTAGTCACAGCCCGTACGGGTCTCCCGGACAGTTGTTTAACTAGATCTTATCTAGGCATCTAACTTGTGGAGTGGATCCTCTCCCCCCGCCTACTAAAGGTGACTTGACACTAGACGATTCCTATCATAGGGGAGACCAATACTAGTTCCACTCACCCTTGGCCGCAACCTTCATGTAAAGATCCATGGCCTTCTGGCACGAGCTGGGCACCGTGACGCCGGCCCAGTAGCGGTAGCCCAGCGCCATCTGCGCGTACGCGCTGTCGCCTAAAGCGCCCATCGTGTAGTGGACGAGGGCCTTAGCTTGCGACACTGGAACCGCCGTGCCTGTCGCGTATAGGAAGCCCATGCCCTGAAAGGGAACAGCTGATCAGCGAAATAAAATGGCAGGATACATTTGCGAGATTCACTTCTTGTTTCTTGTGCGACTAACTGAATCGCTTTTGGCTCTGATTGGCTTTTATACAGCCATCAATGAAAGTGTTTAAACTACTAGTAAAAGACATTTGGGAAATACTCCAGCAGAGATCACTCTCCAGGCTGAATTTATATGAGTTAACCAACTTTTCTATGACTCTGGTTGCCATGGTGACGTCTCCTTAGTTGCTCAATAAAATTCAGATTTTCCAGGATACAGTCCACAGTAACTTAAGAGATAGTTACTGTTATAAACACATTAATTTGTGGCGCATCTCCTAAGCATAAAACACTTAGGTACCTATATTACAGCCATCTAAACAACTCTATCATTGTTGTCTCCTCACTTTCAGAACAGGATAACAACACAAAAAAGTTGTCCGCCCATATGCATGGAGACCGAAGTCCGAAAGACACTTGGAAGTATCAAGCATCTGACGTACGGCACTCCGACAGCGCGTTTTAGAACACGTTGAAGTTACGTTCACATAGCGCTAGCGTTGCATATGAATGATGATGAATGACTTACCGCGTGGACATCAGCATTCCCCTGTTCAGCCAGCTCCTCGAATATCCCCTTGGCCTTATCCAGATTCAGTTCCACCCCCTCCCCGAAGAGATGTACTCCGTCAGCGCGATTTAGAACACATTAACGTTACGTTCTCCCCTATGAGCACTCACCGCGTGGGCATCAGCATTCCCCTGTTCAGCCAGCTCCTCGAATATCCCCTTGGCTTTGTCCAGATCCAGTTCCACCCCCTCCCCGAAGAGATGGCTCCAGGCCAGGGTGATCTTGGCGGGGGCGTAGCCGGCCTCCGCGGCCGCCGCGACCTGGAGCACCGAGGCTCGGAGGTCCGGGGAGCGCCGTGCGAGTTTGGCTTGAGCTGCCTCGTATAGTTCCTTTGCTGTAGGATGAATATTTGATAAGGTCCGAGGGTACATGCTGGATGGGCTACTAGGCGCCCGTGTTTTAGACCGTTTTCCAACAGTCGTGATTGTCATAGTCGAAAATAAGGATAACTATCAGCGCCACGCACGACAGCTTGTCGTTATCTCGCAACGCGCGCCGCAGGCCGACGACGACAATATGTCGTTAAAATATAAAGGAAAATGCGAACGGTGGCGCAGCGGGTATGGCTCGGCAGTAAGCGCGTGGCGCTGAATGTGTAGCTAGTTTTGTAGTTTTAAATCAAAGTGAAACCCAGCCTTTAAATCGAGTTTAGCTCGACATGTTTAGTAATACTGTGCGCTGGTATTAGTTTTGTCGGGCACTTCCTGTTGTTTAATATTTTGATGCCTGTATTCCCAAATGGGGTAGGCAGAGCACACGAAACGCTACATAGACAAAACCATGACCATTTCACGTTTCAAAGGCACTTCTAGCATATTAGTTAGGTTTCAAGTTAAAAGATACAATAGTAACAGGTTGCTAGCCTGTCGCCTAAAATATACCTAATCCTAAGTCGCCTACAACATCCATGGAAAAAATAGATTTTTCCATAATCTAATGGTCTAATTAGAATGATAAGTTTTTAACACAGGCACCACTCCTATTTGTTTGTCTGGAAATACAATGTGTCGATTCATGTCTAGCGTGATAAAAAGAATTATCATGGTCAAAATGTTACAAGATAAGGTTAGTGTTAGAAAGTTATCAAAATATACTTTATATTAATCACAGTAG
>BHDV01070732.1:377237-394798 GCA_005406045.1 Adoxophyes honmai | reverse complement strand
CCCGAAAAGTTCATTCTCCCATACAACAACAATTTCTTGTGTCCGACTCGCACATGGCCGATTTTTTTTCGTCAACCCCCCCTAAATCCTGGCTACGCCCGTGTAAAGACACTCCGGTAAAGTCCCGATATTTTGCACTTTTACCTGGAAAAGGTGATGCGCGAACAGGAAAAAATCTTGCCATCTAACTTGCCGGGGACTATATCCCTTTCTCATCATGGTTTGATAAAATTTATATCCCCACGTGTTCCCGACTAAAATGTTCTTCAGATAACTATACGGACGACTAAGTAGCCCAACAAGCGTTCCCTTTTTCTTATAGACCTACGGAACCCAAAACAAATTACGTATAGAAATTAAAAATCTATGTAAACGAGGCAGGAGAGGACATACAAATGATGATAAGTTTGCAAGCGCGAAGCTCCCACAATTATACCTCATGCACTTACGGCGCAGTGGGGAGAGGGATCCTTGCGTTTCATTCCACGCTCCCGTTCCTTTTAAAAGCGCTTCGAGCCCACTCTGCCTCCAAGGCGTTTTGAAAAGCAAAACTTTTGTGCATCCAAACTCCTTCAAACCGAACCGTGACCGCTTACAATAGAGTTGCGAGTCGCAGGGATTCGGGATTACGTTCCGTTCCAATTACGGTATCTGAGCGCTACCGGTGTTTTTCTAATGGTAGTCCTGACTTGTGGACTTATTGTCTGGCTCGAGTGACGTCTTGGAGGTGTCATTGGGTCGATGACCTGTGAATGCATGTTTAGTCTACTGAAATCAATTACCTACAGGAACGTATGTATTTCAGTATGCAATTGATAGTTAAGTATCCATTTTGTGGCCTCCAATTTAGAGATCTCGAAGATTCGAAGGTAGAGAATTTGAATTGGTATTTGTGCAATAAGCTCATTAACTACGCCAGCGTGAGTAACAATCGGCATTAGATTCTTACTTGACAATTAGATGGAGCTTAGGTAGGTACCTACTCGGCAACTGATAGTAATAGTCATTATAAAATCAGATCGACTTTTTATAAAATCAGGGTGAATTTTTCACAGTGACTCTTTAGGAGTATCAACGACGGTCACTGCGATATAACTGTCACGATTTTCCCCAATACTTACCTTACTATTTTGTAAATGAAAGCTTTTTGCGTTCTCAATTAATTAGCTCAGTTCACTCGAATACTTTCCTATTCGGAAAGTCAAATAAAAAAAAAACAGGCAACAACATAGTCAGCCAGAAAGCGGCACATCTCGTTTCCCTAACCAAGTCTGGCTGAACGCCCCTTTTTTAATCCAACCGAACACGTTTACGATCGTCAACTTTTTCGTATAAAAAGTTTTAACACCCAACCTGGCGGGCCAATAAACATCAGCCCTCTAACGCGTTAGGTACTTTCTACTCGGTTTTATGAAGTAAGTTATTGTTTTAATCTTTTAAGCTGTCTTTGCGATTAAGGTACGTTGCGAAAACGTGGCGCGGTATTCGCAAAAAACGTATTGATTCTCGAATTTATTGGTTAAAGCAGTAAAAATTGTTTTGCGGTTCGATTGCGGCAAGTAACTTGGATATCGCTTTTATGGAACAAATACGTGTTTTAGTAAAAATTTACCGCTCAATTTTGTTGGCGACAAAATTTTACCAAATTCTAAATAACGCTACATTAAAAACTCTGCGAAGAATCCATTATTTACAACTGTTAGACATACAGCACATATTCAATTCATAACATTTCTGCATACCTAATTATTTGAAGAATCAAAATAAAATTATTCTTAATTTAGTATTAGTTCTAAATCGTGTTTATTGTTTCGGATATTTGAGGGGTTCGTTCCTGTAAAAGAAAATGTAAACTGTATAAGATCACTTCGTTGTACGTCCGTCTGTTAGGCAAGACCCTCTATCAAGAGTTTTCAAAACCTGTGAAAAAATCAAATTTCTATGTCCACGTAATCAGAAGTAATTTGTATTCTTCTTTCCATCATCCTCTATTCTGTTTTCTGTTTTGATATGCTCGAAATTTGAATACAGGCGTGATGGTTGTGTAATTAATATAATTAGGTACCTACCTCTCTTGTATCTTGTTTCCTTTTAGGTTGCATGTAGCGCCTGATTAGTATCGTCCATCAGTGAGACACTATCTTGCTCCATCGTACATCGTAGTCCAATAGCCCATTAGTCAATGGGCTTATTCGTCAATTTGGTTCTAATGGCTGCACATACATTAAATTTAACAATTTGATCCTGGGTTGCAACAGAACTGTAATTAAAGTAAAATGTAATGGTTGTTTTGTAACTGATTAAATGTAATGATTGTCATTGCTATTTACAAGCATAAATAAGAGCCAGATGAGTTGATTGTTTTAGGATTGCATAACAGGTGCAACCGATTCACCAAATATTGTAAATAATAATAAAAATAAAGATCGTAGACAGTAACAATAAAAAAAAATGACTGTGAATATTAGTAATTAGGTACAATGTCAAAACAAAATGCAAACAAAGTAGAAAAGATGACAGTTTAGATGATATGAAAAAACAAATTACACGTCAAACAGCCACGACGGAGTTCCGAGAGACAAGACGTTAGGTAGGTAGGCACACCTTTCCCAACAACAGCAACAAACTACCAGAAACTAAAAAAACGGGATAAAACCAATCACAGTTTTTTAAATTAATGTGTTGATAGGTAGAAACTTTATGAAACATTCATCACTACTTCGCACGTGTCCAAAATCCAATCCACTCAACTGCACACGACGGCCAAACACCAAAAAGCGTCTCGAATAAAACGCCGTCACACGTCGCTAAAAGATTAAACGGAACGCAGCGATTCTTCTGCATCCGTTTATACTCGGACATATTAGGGCAGTATCGAGCGAACGCTAGGTGATTTACATCGTAGGCTTCGTAATTCGTTCCCTGACGGACGCTCAATATAAATCAACGTTGGGCCCCCACTAACCGGACATTTATTTCGGCTGTACGATAAAAAACCTCGATACCCAAGGATTGAAAACATTGCAGGCCTTAGCGAATGCATCGATGTGATTATTTAGGACTGAAGAAGCTGTCTCATTGAGTTATAGGGGTTTTTTGTTTAGAAATGATAAGCTTGTAGGTAAGCCAAGCTGAAACGTAAATTTTTGAAGCTACTGGACAAGAGAAGATGAATTTTATTTAAGTACCTATCACAGTCATGTAAGGATACTTAAATACGAGAAAGTGTTTATAATTTCTGATCATGGCAATATAAAGAAAATACTAAACATTTTATCGCGTTAATTCTGAAGTTCCGAAATGGGTCCAATTTTCAAGAAACGACGGTTATTTTGAAACATGTTGTATCTTCCGCTCGCCTTTTGTGTTTATTGAATAATGTTGTTAATTTGCTTCACTCTTTGTGGTAAACTTATCCTGAAATTGAAAATTAATCAGCTAATTGAGCTCTCTGCCTCGGGCAGGTAAGCAAGACACGGATGAAACAAAGTGAAAGGAGGCGAAGGAGCCAGAAAGCTTTTGTTTTCAAGTTTTTACAATCAACTTAAGATTATGATTCATTGTGAGTATATTTCATAGCCGAGGCTCGATTTAAATAACGCAAAAAGATTGCGAGATCGAGTATAATATTCATGGAACGGCATAATTTAATTCCGGGGACAGTCTGCGAGAGGCCAGGTCTCGCTGGAGATTAGGGGCTTGTCTCGAAAAATGTGTAATGCGGAGAAAATGGTTGAATAGGAAATTATGGAGTTAGGGAAGCGTTTCGGTCCTGTTTGCGTCATTATTACCGTTAACAAAATCTTGAGGCTACTGAGGTATATCTTATTACCAGCGATAACTTGTTGCTCAAGAGATGTTAAGTTTAGAAGTGTTTCCAATAACTCAATGATAAATAAGAGTTAGCGTCGTCGGTTCATCCAGCTATTGATTTTAAAATCAGTAATAAACGTCAGTGTCAAGAGACTCCATTATTATAATCAGTCCTCACCGCAGCCGCTAGAGCATCAGAAAAGGGTTGGCACAGACATGACGTTTACAGGTTAACCCAATTAACTTGTTTGTTAACTTCACTCGATCGGTTAACTTCCTTATTGGAACGTCTATTTTGAGGCATTTTGACTTTTTGACACACTTCGTGAAGTCTTCAGTCTTTATTATTTGCCTTTTTGCTTTGTCGAAGTTAAACAAAAAGTTTCAAGTCCTTTGGGTCGGATGAGAGTTGTGAAGCGTCTTTGATTTTTCGATTGACCGTTACGGCTACAAGTTGTAAGGAGTTGCCAAAATTATTATGAACATTAAAGGGCACGATCTTGATCCTCGAAAGCTTTTGATTCACCATTCGGCTTGCCATTATCGCGATATGAACATCAAGTTTCTCTGAGTTTCAGAAATTTGTTCAACCGCTGCTTGTAATTCAATGTAGATGGACATCAACGATTGTGAACATATTTATCTCCATAAGGAGTATTAGCATCATGCTTGACCTCTTGATGTTATTCGTTGTAGCCATTACCATCATTAAAATATATAAATTGATGTGATACATCCTCGCTATTTACGCCTTCATTGTCTCTAATTTGGTTCCAATTCATAGGCGGAACATTCGAGTTCCACAAGTCACAGAGCAAATTATTTGGTTTGATCTATTAGCAAATGTTCAAGCAAATTAGATTGACATATAACATGGATTCCAGGCATCCCTCAATTCATGTAGTTGCCGTCTCGAAGACGAATATTAGATTTCCGTAAAATGATTTAAAATTTCCGTGTTTTCTTCCATCTGGGTTTTATCTGGATTTATTGCATTACTATCAGACGTTCGCTTATTTAATTTATATTTTATTGCCCCGACGCTTTGAAGTGAAGCGGAATTTAACTCACGATTTTCAGGTGAAATAAAACTGCAAATGTCTCGCGATGAATGAACCCATATTTCTTGGCATCTGGTGACTGGGTGGGTGATGTTTTCTGTTAATAGTATATAACGTCGGTGAGTTTAGAATTAGAATAACGCCAAGTGAACCGACTCGATTCTAGTCAAATACTGACAGATATAGTGTATTTATCTCGCGCGTGACTCCACTAATGCGTTGCCATGCTAAGCCGGCAGGCAGTGAGGAATTGGTTTTTGGGTAACGTACGAAATTATCTACAACTGCAAAGTCACTATAAGTATAAAAAAAATCTTCCTCCGCAATGGTTGAAATCTAGATGTGCCTTTTGGCATAAAATATAGTCAGTGGTCGGTTTTTCTCGCAACTTTAGTACGCGCTTCACCACATCCTTCCCAGCCGTTTCGCGGCAAATTTCACCACGATATTGAAGTGATAAATTTAATAGCAGCGATACAATAGCTCAAGGTGCTCGACGTGCAATATTGTGTTGTTACATTGTTTATTGCCAGCGCACAATTATATATTTCCAAGCGCGCCACCGGGCCGTTTTAATTTTCCGCCATCCTTGAAATTTATGCGTTTCGAATGGAGTCTATTTTTATGAGTTTTAATTTTAACGCCCTTTGACCGCCGGCTATTTGCTGATTTGCTGAGGCTGACAGAATGAAAATTGTATTCTTCTTTTATGGAATAACAATTTGCTGCATTTAACGATTAATTTTGTTTTACGGGCTGGTTCCCGCAACTTGACGACTTAGATGCGATTATTGAAAAAGTGTGTTTAAAAAAATATTAATTGTCTTGCTAACGTAGAATTTGTGCTCAATATTTAGGGATACTCGTACAGAATACATCATACAGTAGGGATACACAGAATATTGGGCCCAAACAAATAAAATCCGTATCAGATTCCCTAAAGCACACTAAATGTTTATACAACGTTCCCGTTCCTAGGATTGCGCGGGAAATATTTTTAAATTTGGAACAATATGGTGGACAGCGGGTTGCCATAAATCTAAAGATGCCGTAATGCGAGAATACATGGCCGGAATTATTTATGAAGGGCCAACACTTTTAGGACCAGATCAAATCGGAAGCGTAAATATTGTTAAACATATGTGATGATTTTAGCTGTGTTAAATTTAAATCTCACCCCACCAAGTCCATGTATCTATCCGCATTGGTTAGATATTCAGTAGAGATCAGAGACTTAAAACATTGTAGTTTTGAATTTTAAGCTATTTTTAGCGAATAACGTAACGTTGAACCCAATAATTGTTTATGCGACTGCTGCATAATACAGGCATTAATATACGCCTGTGGTTTATGAAATGGGCCTAAAAAGGGCAGTACATAACTCTTTCTGCAATAAAATTTGTATAATGATTTTGAAAATATTCAAAGGTAGCATTGCTCAAAGTATAAAGAACGGCATAAATGGCGCCAAACTCCAATTCAACAAACAATTGCACATCGGCGTCACAAGCTCGCAACACCAGTCGCGTCGCCAGCGTGTTCCAAATCTTACTAATATTATAAACGTGAAAGTTTGTGAGTATGGATGTATGGATGGATGGATGGATGTTTGTTACTCCTTCACGCAAAAACTACTGAATGGATTTTCATGAAATCTTACAGTAATGTAGCTTATACATCAGAATAGCACATAGGCTACAATTTATAAAGATTTAGTTTGAATTTTCCAAAATATGACGATAAGTGTCGAGAAAGTAGGAAAAATCTAATGTCGACTGGCTATTCTGGCGGGCGCTTCCTAATAATAATTCCGAAATCTCTTCTGTGTTAGCCCGAATTTAACGCGTGCGAAGCCGCGGGCAGAAGCTAGTTTTGAATAATTTATTTTCTTCTTTCGATCGTCACCTGTTTTTATAAAGAAAACCGATTTTATAAAGTAAACATTAGCCATACAGGTTTCTTAACGTAGTCCATTTACTTATTGCGTCTGAACTTATAATAGGAATAGGTATTATGATACGATTGTATGTACTTAGACAAAAAAAAATACCATCGTACTTAGAGTATAAGTAAGTAGCTTCATTTTAACTGGTAGATTTAATTTTCAAGAGCTTTTAACCCTAAAGCGGGCAGACAGCGTCCATTCCGATTGCCGACAGCAATTCTTGGCAAGGTTCGAGTGCCATCGCGACGTTTACCTCTTAGGGGATTGCATTGTAACAAATTACGACAGAAAATAATATCTGCGACGGAATACTGTGGATCGTTTTGATATTGCACATCGTTCTCTGATACTTATACAACATTAAATAAGTTGGCTGTGTGGTGTTGGGCTTAGAATAATACCTCTCCATTTCTTCCGTGGATGTCCTAAGAGGCGACTTATACTAAGCGTCCACTTGTCGGTATCGTACGCATCGGACGTATCGCACGCAACGGATTTTAGTATTCTTTGTATAGAAACTCATACAAGTGCGTCCACCTGTCCGCATCGTACGCATCGCATTTCGCCATTATATCTGACAGAATGCGATGCGTCCGATGCGTGCGATGCGGACCTGTGGACGCCTACCATAAGGTTGATAGCCTGTCGCCTGTAACCTATTTCCTTAGTCGGTTCTCTCGACATCCACAGAAGTAATGGAGAGATGTTATTCTAAACCCGACACCATACGGGGAATAATCATAGCTTCAAATGTCAACGAAGCGGATCTCATCACAAGGTGCCAAAGAAAGCAGAGCTATAAACTCAGACATGTCGTACAACTTTGTTCTGAACCTTAGTCATAAAGTGGCCCTTGTAACAAGCCCCTCTGAGATCTAATAGCGCAGACTCCCTGCCAGAACTGACATTACCGACAGTGCAATCGCATTAGTGCATCATTAACGGAATTGAGCTGAGACGTATGTTTTGTGAGCGTACTTAAGCATAGTATGTACTGCTAGTACCTACTACAGTTAGGTAACTATAAGTTATGCAATCTGACCAACAGCCGCAAGGAAATATTGTTTTGTATGAATGCATTGAAATCGGTCCATCCGTTTGAGAACTGCGATGTCATAAACACACATAATATACACGATTACACGCTCTTAATAATGTCCTACTTTTTGTTGGGGTGGATAAGGTACGATAAAAATCACCTTTACCTACTTAAGTTTAGCTTGACACGTTTCCTTCCAGCTAATACATAGTTATTTGTCTAGGATCACACGTGACAAAGATAGAGCTTTAGTGCATCTATTTAAGCTCAAACCAGATGTCACAGGCACAAATCATAAAAGCGTGTTAGATAGAAATCAATGTTAAAAAAAGTACTGTGGTTGGACTTAACGACTATAATTACCTGATTATAAGCAATCTCTTCTACTAGCACACTTGGGAGTCAAACTGAGCAGTCAACAGTCGATAAGGAATCAACAAAATCCCATTAAGTGCGTATTATAATAATACCAATCGCAATAACCGTCGTGGTCCCGTCGAGTGGCGATTGACAGCGGGCCACTCCAAGTCGAGTGGAATCGCCTTTGATATCTCAGTTGGATGATTTGACTGCTTAGTAATCCTATTACCCGTATTAGCTTGATGATAATTGATATGATAGAACAGTAGTAGTCGCACATACCCGCAATTTAGTTTGTGTGAGAATTATTTATCGCAATCGCACGGGGTACACATTTTTCGGGATAAATGTAGCCTAAGTGTTAATCCTGGGTGTCAACTAGCTGCATACCAAATTTTATTAAAATGTTTCAGTCGATTGCGCGGGAAAAGTAACGAACATAGACATACACTCACCAACTTCGCCTTTACAACATCAGTGTTATGTCTTGTGTGATATTGATGAGATTAAAAGATATCCTGTTTATTTTTACTCATAAGAGTTCAAACATTTGTGAAGTGCCGTAAAATGTGAGTTGGGATTGCGATACCAGTTGAGTTATGAATGGAGAGAAGTTTTAACAGACTACTGCAGTGCTTCTTAAATCATAACATTGGATGCAACAATTTACCCGACTCACCTTGGCATGTAGTCTAACTTTCTAAAATTTCTAAATTCTTATGTAGTCTAATCTTTAAAGTTACGAAATGGTAAAAAGTAACCAGCCTCCAGTCACCTAAAGCATGCCTAACCCTCTCTTTAGTAGTCTTTTATGTGTGTCATCCATGGAAAAAAATCGAGAGGTGTCATTCTTAACTCCAAGGTGAATTAAATTAACTATAGTGGGTTAAACATCCAATCCGCTGACTAAAGGAATGTTTCAGTCTCAGTAAATATTGGCAACAATGCCATCAGATTGAGGTCCCAGATTAAGGTGCTTCCGGAGGTAGGATAATTGAGTCCATATCTTAAGTCCCGCCATATAAATCGCGAAGGTTCGATCTGGATTGCCCTCTGCCCTGTGCGTGTACATTTAGCTACCTCGTGAGAGAGTAGCTCGTGGACTGTCGATATCTATTTACCTATATTGAAACTGGATTTCTACAGCAATGTTTGTTAGTCTTTTTTATTTTATGACAATACATTGATAAATTGGTTTAAAGGTTTGAAATCACTTCCTGTTATCCGTGCTGCGTTTTTTCAATCTGGGCTATACTTGACATAACCAGACCATTTAGTCGTGTTTCTCAATACAGGAGAGGAGGTAGGTCTACAAATGGTGCTTAGGAGATGCATCTCCAAAGAGAATGAATAGCTGCATGGCTGGTAGTACCGTACTGATTACGTGTACGTAATTAATTGGTTATTCGGCAGCTGATTGCGCCTATAGATATCGTGTTAAATTTTAAGATATTCTTTTTAAACCCATACGGTCATTACATAATGTGCAGTACATACTCGGACTAGTAGAGCATGAAGCCCGTCACAGACTACGCATATACGATAATATTTTATCTGCGTATAAATGCCATTTTTCCATATGTCGGTATCAAAAGATACCTGACGGTAAATCTGCGCAGTGTGTGGTAGTTCATTGAATTGTATAGGGAGCGAAATTGACAGATATATGTTCTGTAACAGATATCTTACCGTATCTGCTTAAGGTGTGACGGGCTTAACGCCGTTAGATCATAACTCATAACCAATGACTTTGACAGTTCCCTTGTGTATACAAAATTACTCCTTGACTGGACAAACAAAATTTATAGATACTTTTGCCTATCACGTGTTGGTATTACACACGCAAACCTGACGTGCAAAACCTAAGTGAGCCCGTTTAACATTTCTATTTCACGTCCGACATTTTGATCCATACGGAAACCAACCAATAGCTAAATTAAATGGTGTGAAGAACAAAATGAAGGAGGAGAAAATAAAAGCGTATTATTCCAAAGACAATGGCCAAGAAGTCTCCGCTGCCGATGCGGAGTCAATGATGTTTGCACGCGCCGCCATCCACGAGGGGGCCTCCGGAAAATTGCAAACATAAAGTTTCTAATCGACGGATCTTTTATTCCCTAGCTTGGAAGATACAGCCCATTAGCTTTGTAATGGGGATGTTCAAAATTTATTTTATCATCTCTTGGCACGTGATGTCTTTGTAAGCAAAAAAATCAAGTCGGAAGTCGTTTTTTACTGCAATTAGAAACATTATGACTTAAGTGATAAAAATTATAGAAGAGGAAGTTTTTCAAATTGTAAAACATAAAAAATACGATGTTACATTAAATATTTAAGTTTTTAATGCACGCTTTGAAGCCGCTGTTGCAGCCTGCGTAACATAACCTTTAAAATTTTTAAATTGTCTGCCGTAACTTCCTCCAAACGGTCGCAAAATACAATGTTGACTTCGTATTCAAATTCCAATGGTTTCTCGCAGACGTATCCGTATCTTAAACCGAGTATTCACAGACGTTTGAAATCACTAAAAATTCAAACGGTCCATATCTGCTTTCTGCGCGCATTGCGATGCAGCATGCAATTTATTCGTCTCTCGCAGCGGGGGTCGCTATACGTTACAGGCATTAGAACAACCGCGATAGTCGGACTGCAATCGTGTGTGCTAATTTACTGCTCTTTGAAATGTATTTGTAAGAAAGGTCTTTGGAAAAAAAACTTCCTTATACTTAATGTTAGGAGTGCAGAGGATTGGTGAACTATGCACTGGTAAAGCAACGCCAGAAGCAGCTGTGGTGTTGAGAATTTTAATGCTAATTTTATCCCTATCCTCCCTTTCTCCGTTATTATTTTTTTAACTAACGCCGATTAAAATATTTTCACCCTCGCAGTAAAGATGAGCAAGTTGCGAGTATCAAAACAAAAAAACGTATAATTCCAGAAGTCCCTAAACATACACTCGACCTCGACCCGTCCCGGAAAAATAATCCTTCCCGACAAAATCGTCACTGATTTTTTTACTCACATTAATAATCTACATAAAGGCATTATTTATTATGCCGAAAGCCGTTGAGGATACAATAATTCTGCCATGCGTTTTGACAGCTTAATCCCGCTTTTGCGCGTGTTTGCCTTGATTTAACTCTGTGTTTTGCGTTGATTTTAACTGCAAACAGCCGACAACGAGACAGCTCCGTGTGTGCAGTAAACGCGACTGTAAAAGTAGTGAAGTTGTGCCATAAATCCCTCTTCGTCTTTGGTGAACTGGCACCAACAAAATGGCGTTTAGAAGGCTTCGAATAAGAACTACGGCGGGTGTTAAGTTAAGTTAGTTACCGTGAAGCCCAGGGGAAAGTGTTGTCAAGGCACAAAGATAAGTCGGGATTGTTGCGAGGTTCGTCTGGGAGAAAATTAGAACTACCACACAAAGAGGCTTCAACCTTTGCGTTTTTATTTAAATGTTGCCGAGAAAATTGAGCAGGACTCTCGAGACGTTAATTGAAAATGTTTGTTGGGGTTCTTTTTGTTATTAGATTAGGACAAGCCGCTGTGAATAAGGAAAAAATGAGCGACGATATTTGGATTTTGTTTCTATACTTACTTGCTAGTAAATAATACTATAATAGGGATGACATTTATGTCTGTGAATTAGGGTTTCAATGAATTATTTTGATAGATATGGGACGTGTAATTTTTGAAGTTTTGGTTAACACATTCACTGCCATCTCTTGGAGTAAAATCGTGTTCAGAGCGTCTAGTGTGTTCATTTCGATAGTGCAGTCGTTAACGAATTCGTTTGCGAGTTATCGCAAAATTGTATGGAAACCGAGACAGCGTTTTGCACAACTGCCACGGTCGACAAGTCTCCATACAATTCGTTAACGACTGCACCATCGAATTGAACACACTAGACGCTCAGGTGCCATGAACGCATAATGTGTCTTCGAATGCGAATCTTAGACATCGACATCGGGCGAAAGACATGAAAACGCATTTATGCGTCGGTGGCAGTGAATTTGTTAGTCGAATAATTAAAAATCGACAAAGGTTCATCAAACTTCCGAAGAGGGGGCTTGCGATGTCACTTGTAGATTTAAATTGCAGTCAACTGTGACGTCACTTGAAACTTCTACGCATTTGCTACCTTCGTATTAGGTACTACACTTTATATCTTGCCTGTTTTGGTACTTCGTTGAGATAATTATCAATTTTTTGTAACATTCTTCATAGTCAATGTGTCAAAAGCTGATTTGTCTCAAATTAACTAGCACATACTAGTAGGTAACACAAGGATCCATGACAACTTAAATAGTCAACACAAAACTCGCAACATCTACGAGTATGCACTGTGAACTAAACAAGCAATCGAGACACATTTCAGCTTGATGAAGCTAGCATCTAAGTTCAATTCATATACAAAATACTACAGAACTCCCGCCATTACCTCTCAATTAGTTTAGTTAATCCAAGCTCTCGCGTGGCGTGCGCAGACAGGGTTATCAACATCGGTCTACAGTTGTCTGGATATATCAATTTTTTTTTTATGGATTTCGAAAAGAATATTTGACGTGTCCAACATTGATTTTCTAACACTTTGAAGTAGTTAAAATGACCGCAATAGGAATTGCGATTGAGTTATAATTTTGAAGTTGTCTGAAAAAGTCGTCTACTTTTTTTTTTTTTTTTTTTTAAATTTTAGCTCATTCAATAAACCGTGACAGTAGAGTAGCTTCCACGAAAGGTGACACGATTTATTTTATTGATTGCATTTCTCTGCGTAATTCCATTATTCTTATTTTCTTTTGCAGTTTTTACACAGCTATTTGTGGCAAATAATTGTGGGCAGATTTTTTTTTGCGTGAGCAAGACACACTGTTAGCGACTTGTAGGCATAGCACGTGCGTATACCTGTGGAAAGACTACCTATCAACTACTTAGTTAGATAGAGGTATAATAACCTATCTACGATTCGACTCCTAGCTGTGCCAAATATTCAACGACGATAAAATTACCCAATTATTATTAAAAATTCAAATAACTTGCGGGAACTTTACTTTTAATATGGCAACCCTTCGCACGATGCAAGCATCCCGTTCATAAATTAGTCTTGTTAAGTGCAGCAGGAATTTAATCCTCATATTTCGTCTGCGCAAGGGTTCGGCATATCTTTTCAGTCTAAAATGAATTGTTCATACACGATTTTCTTCAAGCCGATATGAACTATATTAAGATAGGGTCAGAGGTTAAACTTGCAGTATTCCTAGGATTATGCACTTATTCCATAAGATACTATATTAACGACGCCATTTGCTACTTGCAACTTTATTTAGGGCGTGCGATGGTTCAATATGTAAGTGAGCTTTCGTTGTGTGTAAGATCTACTGGAACTGATAGTTTGTATGTTTAATGAGGCTCATTAGTTGTTAAATGAAATGTGAGAGACGGCAATGCTTGATCTCCAACTAAAAATTAAAGAATTTGATTAAATTGAGATTGCACGATGACTTTGTGAGAGGGTTATTCAAGATTTTTAGGTACCATCGCGAACCGGGATTGTTGAGCCACTTACCTATGTTTGTAACTTGGTCGTGTAGGTACGTAATACTAAACCAATAACTAACATCTTGTCGATCATATCGGTCATTGATTACACGTCTAAATTGCGAACAGTGGCATGTGGCTTAACAATCCCTGTTCGAGACTGTACTTATTGGTTGACATAATGTAGCATACAGTATAACAAAAATATTCGACAGTCAGTCTAGCGAAAACTGGTTTGGGCTTATTCACGATTTTAATAATTGGAAGCCTCTTGTTTCTCATAAAAAATGACACAATGTACATTCAGCTGCAGAGAAAAGTAACCCGCCGCCGATACAATGTTTCATTACTAGGGGGTTACTTTTCTCTGCAGCTGTCCGTACCTAGTACTTGCTATAAGTATCGTACAATAATTATTTTAGTTCAGTGCTATCTACTTCAACAAATAAGTCGGTAAATGATAAAAATATCTACAAGATCAATGCTTTACTTAATAATGCCTATTTATTTTTCATGCCCTTGCTCTGATTGCAAGGAGTTGTTGGTCGACACCAATTACAATTTCCAAGCCCCAAATTGGTAAAAAAACAAACACGTTGAAACATTCAATCAAAATACGGAGATATAAGGGACTTAGGAAATAAATTAAACATAAACGCAGGACAAATGGATCCGTCTTTGCAATTCTTTCGAGGCTTTTTAGGCGGGTTAATATTATTTGCGAACGTTCGGCGCAGCGGTAATCATTATAATCTTCTGTCTGAGAAATAAAAATGAAATCTTCCTTTCTGTTTACAATTTTCAGGATACTTTTGGAACCATAAATCATGACAGCCGTGCCAAGTTGGAGGGAAAACATTGTTACCTATTTTGGGCTGCTGTTTTCGGAGTAACAGGTAAAAATTAGATGAAATTTTGAAGATTTCAGGCAGTCGAATGTTTTTTTAGTTTTTACCCGTGTGGTGTCGAGTTTAGAATAATCAGAACACTTCTTTTCAACAGTGTTTGTCGTATGAGATGACTAATAAAATTGGTTAAGGTTTATTATTCTAGGCAGCAACATGTCTCTTGGTGTCACCTCTAAACTAAAAACCTAAAAATTACGGTAAAAGAGGCTACGTAATGTCTAACGTGTCTTTGTTTCGTTTGGTCTGTCTTCCTTATTTGGCAAAACAAGCATGACGTGTACTTATTCGAAACAATAATAAAAAAAATTGGTTTAGCGAAACCATGTTTTATTCTGTTACGAAAACGATAGCTGCCTTTTGAACTCTCATAATTATTCGTATGACCGATGTTACCAAACCATTTCGATTCTACATATAAATTATACGCCCACTATGAAAAAATTACGTAGAAAATAGAACTAGTTCACCAGCTGACTCTAAGCTCTTTAATTTAAATGTATCACAACATTACTTCAACCAAGGCGTCTTGTAAATGCGATGCCGTACGCGTTCCAACTCGTTGAAACCTACTTACGGTAGCCTTTTGTTTCGGGTTGTTGAGTACGGAATTAAACGCCTGTAATTCGCTTTCTTCCGACATGTATTTAGGGATGGAATTAAGTAGGGGTGCTAGACAGGTATTAACTTAACAGAGGGTAGATTCGATGTTGTTTTTAATAAAGGTAAACATGCTCGTAGGTAAGGTGAAGTGTTTAAAAGGGGTCCATATTGGCTTACCTAACATTACATGTCATATTATTTTTCATACTAACGTTTTTTTATCATAATAATCATTTGTCATAATTTTTTTGCCTACAAATTTGTTGTATATAAATTTGTATTACCAACATCATTGGTCATAATTATCTGTAGGCAGATTTTTAAACAACATAATGTCATTTTCAACTATTCATCATGAGTCATAATGATTTTTATAATAATCTGAGCGAAATCTGACCTGATACTATCAATCTCGGTGGTTCTGACGTTTCGCTCGCTCGTTATAGCGCTTCGCCGGCCGCTGCCGCGGCACGCTCGCTACGCTCGCTCGGCTCGCGTGCTGTGGGGTCACGGTTCTACCTAACACTCCTCCTCGCTTCGCTCGTCTTCGTACCTAACCTGACCGAAATCTGGCCTGCCTTAATTTAGAATACGTTAGGACAATCCATGTTAGGAATATTACGCTTTAGGTAATTAGAATTTAGAGTTATCAATAGTAGGACAAACATTCTTTAGGACTTAACTAATTCGGTGTTACGATAGTTATGCGCAAAGACAAGTTATAAGTAATGATCATTATGATATAAAGTTTTAGAACAAACATTTTCGGACTTCCAATTTTCGAAGTTGCAATTTTCTTATACATCTTCTTATGATCTTATACACACGTAAAGTGATTCTTACATACAAGTTATGTCACATCTGTATTACTAAATAGCGAGACCAGAGCACACGAAAAGCTATGTAGACAAAACCATGACATTTCATGTTTTATGGCTACTTTTAGCATTATTTTTCGGTTTTAAGTGGGTAGGTTTAACAGTGATATGTTGCTAGCCTCAAATATGCCTTAACCTATTTCCTTAGTCGCCTATCCTTCCTTCTTCTATTCTTTTATTCTTTTTATAACCTTTATTATAGCCTTCGTTATTGTAAACTCGACACTACACAAAGCTGTTCTTCTGCCCGCAAAACTACTTAAGTACATAATTGTTTATAATCACAAAAACTAAACTAATTTAAGCACTCAAAAACAATATCAAATTCTTGAAACATTTTAGTTAGGTTAGCCACCTCATGTCTCAGTACACCACTACAACGAATAAATTTCTTCAAATACAAATGTAACGTTTGCCTTACTAAAATTTTTACTCTCGCATTTCATTAATCCAAAAACCAAAAACTTATCTTCACACCAAACCAGTAAACGTATAATTCTTGTTTATTAACCAAGTCACGGCCCCATAATTCCAATTATATTATGAAAACCCGTGTGTAACAGCCTCATAATATCATCAGGGATTGCTTGAATAAAGTAATAGATGAAATTTTTCAACGTCGCGTTGCCATATTTGCGTGTCGCGAACGAATTACTCGGAAGGCCTACGACGACGGGGCGTGAAATTGGCGTGATGGAACCGCCGCCTCGTCCTGCACTGCAACGTTTTGAATTTCAAAATTGGAACGCGTTTTAGAATAAAGTTTCGAAGTTTGAATTTACGGGAATTTAAAAAGAAATTGACCGTGAATATTTTAACCATTGATCCGATAAACGCGTCTGAAACCCCTGTGTAGTATTTTTCCCGGAATTTTTAAGTAGGGTAAAAGTACCAATGCTCGACGCCTCAACGCCCAGTAGATGACATCCATCTGTCACCTGTCTTACTATGACATAAGGTTGCAAGTGCCAAGTATTGGGTTAGTGTCGAACACAGGGACGTTCACCTTAAATTACTTTTTTTTCGAAAATCTGAATATATTGGCCAAACTTTTGTACACCGGCTCTAAGTCAAGCGCGTAGCATCGCAATATCAAACGATTGCATGTCCGTACACACCGACTAACGGGACTTGCGTACGGGCCATAATGTACTTAGGTAAAACACAGGGCGCAATGAACTGAAAAGCGATGAAACATTAGTCACCCACAAGGTCAATAATGAAGTCAGGGAATATTTTACAGGCGTATACCCGACCACTGATTTAAAATTTAGGGTCAATTTCCACCCACCCTATATATGATGTCAGGGTACTGAGTGGTTTCTATTAAATTATAGATAACTAGCTTTCCGCCCGCGGCTCCGCCCGCGTGGAACTCGGTTATATTGCGGTATAAAGCACAACTATAAGAAAACTTCT
>BHDV01070732.1:345996-373859 GCA_005406045.1 Adoxophyes honmai | reverse complement strand
ACAACTATCTATAAATTCATATAGTAAACATGCCTCATTTCGTCCGTCATTATATTCCATCCATACTTTATACTTCATCCTTGTATCTATACGATAAATATAAAGAAGAGTCCTAATTGTAGATATGTGCGAGTACTGGATAATAGCTCTAAAAAGCGGAACATTAACAAAAGATGACAATACGTGGTAATTGCGCTTTAAATGGCCCTTCCATAAAAGCTTACATAAATGCTTCCAAAGCGCCACCAAATGACTAAGATCGGTGCGAAAATTGTAAAAGGCAACAATAAATTTGAGCATTGCGGTTTTATTGTAAAAGAAGGTCCAAAGAGGCAGTAAAAGCTTTCGACGCAAGTCCTCGCTGAAAGCCGATTAAGTCGTCGCACTTTTAAATGGCAAATATTAACAATAGGTAAAATATTAAAGTTAAGTGAGTTCTGTCTGATTTAATCCCTAATGGAAGCACGTGTACGCATACTTTGTTTTCCATTAGGAGTTTGGGAATAAGGAATGAAGCGAATGTGTATTTTTTCGCGTGTTTGAGTGTGATTGACATGTTTTTTTTAAGTACGTATTCGACTGTTCGCTGGGATGGCTCCTCCTTATTTATTTTTACTGATATGTCGTACTGAATTCCTAAAAACTTTTAAGATAAAAATTCTTACATAATTGTATTTATCATTAATTTTATTAATGTTAAGTTGTACAATTTCATGTTTCGTAGATTTTTTTAAAATTTTAGGTTTAAAGACAGATGAAAGAGCTATAATAGTGATAGATGGATATCATCACCCAATACGTAGATACTCAACCTATTTCTAAAGTCTCTTCTTACAATATCAACGGTGCCCATACGAAAAAGTATCCTCTTAAGAAATAGTTATACTCTAAAAAGAGTTTAATAGACAAGTACAAGGCATTACTGTATGGTGTCGGGTTAGAATATCTCCTCTCCATTTTTTCCGTGGAGGTCGTAAGAGGTGAATAAGGAGATAGGCTCAGGTAAGTTTTAGACGACTCTTTCTCTTTCGTCTGTTTTGACACCTAATATTATGCTAGAAGTGGCTTGTGTGCACTGTCTACCCAATTTGGGAACACAGGCGTGATTTCATTGTATGTATGTACCACGCATTATAGGAATTCCACGTTACCGTAGATTAAATAAAATCCATCACCGATTAATTCGATGACGATGCCAAACCATATTTCCTCTCATTTGGTAAAATGCCCTATCTCGAAACAACAGACGAGAAAGACAATAGCGTGTCTGTTCATGCAAATAAACGAAAATCCGACAAGACGTGCGTTTGCTGAAATATGCCAAATACCGAACGTTTATTACTACTCGCGATTTGCACCCTTAAACACATAAAACATGAGTCCAATTTGGCAACCAATTATACATCAAAATACGACGTTTTAGGACAAGTCTATGGCGTCGAGAGCAAACAGCTAGCTGCCTCCAAAATGCCTCAAATGAATGTTATTATGAGACAGGAATTCCCGTTTTATTCAAGTAATAAAGCTTGTTAAAGCGTATTATGAAAGTTCATTAATAAACTCGGGGTATGCGATGCAGGCTGCTATTTAACAAAGGGTTCTTTTAGAACGCAGAAAATGTGCAAATTCTATGACAAAGACATATTATTAAAACAAGAATTAGAGGAAACCAACTTTAAAGGCGACTATTGTGACGTTAATACGGAAAGTACAATCATTCTCTGATAAATACGCAATCAAAATAGAGGTAATAATTATGTATCTCAACTCAAAAACAAGTCTCATTTTTGACAGTTGAACATTTCGAGTTAGCTCGAGCTAGATTCTTAAGATTAAGAGGATAGGAGTCGCACCACTTCTCTATACAAACGTATTCCCCTGTTTTCTCCGTGAATAATGACATTAGAGCATTAAAAAAAAGAAAAAAAAAAAAAAATATCGATAAAAGCTAATCATAGGGGCATAGCCACAACAGATACAAAATAAATGAAAAAAAATACTTTTGCTCTAATGTCATTATTCACGGAGAAAACAGGGGACTACGTTTGTATGGAGACGTGGTGCGACTCCTATCCTCTTAATCCAAAAATGCGGATCCGAGACTCACCCAACTGAATTCAGTATGAACTCTACATAGGTATACATATTCTCACGCCTGTATTCAGACGGGTAGGCAGAGCACATGAGTTCAAAAATCCAGTGCCACGTTTAGCAATCCACCAAATCGCGTCACATCTTCAATATTTACAATAATGATTACTTATTTAAAACAAAGTGTCCAAACTTTAATACGACTACCTACATCTTATAAAAGCACACAAGAAAGTAAAATAGCTCAAGCAAAAGCTCGTCGGTTTGGAAATTGCTGCAGATTCTGATAATCACAACCAAGTAAAAATGATGCTGTTTGTCGGACAATATCCAATTATTGGGAATATTGTAATTATTCCTGGCCATTTTCATTTCGCAAACGAGTCTGTCCGTAAGAGCATCCTTTGTTGGTTCGGTATGAACGGAATCGAGAGTTTTCAATGAAATTAAATGTTAATATGGATTTTAACTTCATTTTATATGACAGATATTCATTTGTTGTATTCGTATTTCCATTATCGTTATTTATTGGGAGGTATAATGTGTACAGTGTAAAACGTGTGTGGTATGCTCAGAAGTCAATTTTTAAGTCTATTCGGTATTCCCGTGTGGTGCCGGGTTAGAATAGCACCTCCCCCTTTCTTCCCGTGGGTGTCGTAAGAGTCGACTCTGGGAAAGGGTTAGTGTATTGTGGGCGATGGGCTAGCAACCTGTCACCGCAATATCACGTTTAACCATCTGGCTACCCTGAATTTGCTAGACGTGGCACTGGATTTTTCGAATCCATGTGCTCTGCCTACCCCTCATGGGAATACAGGCGTGAAAATATGTATGTATGTTCGGTATCCAAGAAGCGAAGGGGGTGGACGGCGCGACGTCACGTTATTAGTAGATCAGTCGCGCTTCTCCTTCCTTTTTTTTTTTTTTGACGGAGAGGAAATACTTTACGTATACGCCCGGGCATGGGGAGCGCCCGGGGTTACGTGGGACTCTTTCCCCCGTCCTCTTCCACTCTTTCCCCCCTCCTCTTCCTTTCCCCCGTCCTCTTCCACGCTTCTCCTTCCTGCGTTGTCCTCGATGCGATGATTACCCCCACTAGTTTCACCGAGCGATCTTAAACCACCGTACGATATAAGGAGTATATATATTAACATAATCATGAGGAGATTGTATCGAAATTGTTATAATATGCGTTGAGTTTTTTCTACGATGCCTTAACTTCGAAAAGTAGATCGAGCTCGTTGTAATTTCAGATAATAGAACAACAGATCTTATAATGTAATTAAAATTATGAGCACTTGCTCAAGAACATTGTTATATGATGTAAATAAATGGTATTGTGTTTTGATTAATTGTTAGCGAGTAAACACAGGGCATTGTATTTAACAAGGCACGTAGGTCTGTTTTGAAATGTTTTAGATTATTTTATTAATACTAACGGTCCATGCCGACTTCGGTCGATTACATTTATGTTTAAATGTTTTGGGAATAACTGATGAAATGTCACTCTTCACTTGCGAGAAAATATTGTTTTTCATATACAGGATGGCCGGAAATTGACTGTTAAATATTACCAACTAGCTTTCCGCCCGCGGCTTCGCCCGTGTGGAACTCTGTTATATTGCGGTATAAAGCACAACTATAAGAAAACTTCTCGTTTCAAACGACACACAGCGCCATCGATCTATCATCTATCGATCGATATCGATCTATCAAGCAAACTATATTTTTGTTTTCCCTCGGGAACATCATTTTTTCCGGGATAAAAAGTACCCTATTATTTAATCCGGACTTCTATCTTTATGTCTGCAAAATTTCAAAGCAATCGGTTCAGTAGTTACGGCGTGAAAGCGGAACAAACAAACAAACAAACAAACAAACTCACTTACTGACTTATAATATTAGTAAGGATGGTCGGGTATCCGCGTCTGAAAACCCCTGTAAAATATTTTCTGAAAATGTTCATTATTGAAATTCATGAGACAATTGTTTCATCACTTTTCAGGTCAATGGGCCCTGTGTTATACCTACCTTAGGTCCTGTACGCATGTCTCGTTAGCCGGCACGTACGCACCTACAATCGTTCGACATTGCGATGCTACACAGTTGACTAAGAGACAATGGAGAGTGAGAAAAGACAGGGCATAAGATTTATGTATATTATGGCAGATTTACGTTTTTTTTTTACTTCAAAATTCCGGGAACTTCACAAGGGTTTTCAGATGCATATATCCGACCACTCGTTTAAATATTTACGGTAAATTTTCGGTCACCCTGTACATTAGAAAATAGATTTTTATGCGGAATGGTCTCCAAAACAAATAAACTTTCCCGGGCTTTACACAATATCGGAACTCCAGCCAATAAACACAAGCACTCGATACTATTCTCAATATGATTCCTTGCACAATGGAGGACAGAATCAATCGCAACATTTTCATTTCGATGCCTGAATGCACGAAGCCGCGGATCTATGCATCGGGGAGATATCGGACAAAGCTCGCCTGACAACTGTTCCCATTTACCCATTGTTGTTGGGATGGCAACAATGGACGCCAGTGCGGTGACCCATTTGAATCTGCGTTGAAAAATACCGAAAGTCGAGTGCCATTGTCGTGGTTTTGATTAACAGTCTCGTTAAAACGCCGGTGAGGAGTCTTTCGATGCAGCTTTTGAATTGATCTTCTTAGTGCTGGTTAGAACTGGATGAGAGTGACCGAGGGAGAGGCCTATGTCCAGCGACGGACTAGTATAGGCTGAGAATAACAGCTTTTCATTATTTGCTTGAATGTCATAAGAGGCGACTACGGAAATAGGTTCAGGTATGCTTTAGACGAAAGGCTAACACCCTGTTAATATCAAACCTCTTTCATCTATGTTAAGTAAAATTATGCTAAAAGTGGTCTTGAATATGTCGAGTTTCGTGTGCTGTGCCTTCCTCCATGCGTGATGTTCGTTTGTTTGTGTTTATGTTATTGTTTAGAAAAATGCACTTGAAACTCTTGAAAATACCAAACTAACTCCAAGTAGCAAGTAAAGCTCAGAGTGGAAGACTAAAACTTTCGCAGAAGAAAGGGAAATGTCAAATGTCTCGTAACTTTCCTTATCCGTCTCTATGGTTTTCTTATTTTAGTGTTTCGTTTAAAGTGGATTTTTTTTTAGGTATTGAGTTGGCAGGTATAATAGTGACAGGTTGTTAGCCGGCCGCCTTAACCTTTAAAACCCTTGATGAAGATGACTCATTCCAAAAATATATTCTTTCGTTTGATTGAATGGAGTATCGTTAATCGTTTCCAATTTGATTTATTCTAGACTTGATTAATTTGTTCTTTATTAGTGCTCCGTATCCAAAGGGGAAAAACGGGACCCTATTACCGAGACTTTGCTGTCTGTCTGTCTGTCTGTCCGTCGGTCACCAGGTTGTATCTCACGAACCGTGACAGCTAGAGGGTTGAAATTTTCACAGATGATGTATTTCTGTTGCCGCTATGTAGTGTGTGCCACACACACACACTCACTCTCCCACTAATATAGTATATATAGGGCCCACTAAGTATAATAAAGAGAGTCTTAACGCAACACGTGAAGTTTCACTACGCTCCTACATTACTCCTGCATCACATGGCGATCCTGCCAGTGCCGCGGCCTCGTGCGGTGCTGGCGGCGCGCGGCGCCACCAGTGTTCGGACTTGAAGTTTATAAAAACTAACAGTGAAAGTGAAGACAAAAGTTAAAAGACAATTACATTTTACATTAAAATTAATACTTAAAAATTATAAGTTAGTACGTTTAAATAAAATAGACATTAATTAAGAAGACACGTGGTAAGAAACTATGAAGAAAAAAAAAACAGTGTATCTAATGAAGATAAATACATATAACAAAAATAAATTGAAGAAGGAAAAGAAGAATTAAATTGGAAAAACAAAAATAAAAGTTGAAGAAGCCAAGAAATAAATAAATAAATAAGTCAAGAAATGCAGATGATTTAAGAAGGTTGAATTGGAATTGTATGCAGCAGGGTTGTAGATGGTGTCCTTGACGATGGAGCCGGACCTGCTGCAAGGAGTAGTAAAGAGGACCAGAGGACCAGACAGACCAGCCAGACAAAACCAGCCTGCCCAGCAAGAGACGTGCCATTTATTTGTTCATTTTTTTTTCATTGTTAATTTTTAAAAAAGGGTGTTTTTTATACGTAAGTAGTATGTTAATAGAAGTAGATTATGTTTTAAAAGTTTAAAAGTTATATTTAGAAATTGCCGCTTGTTGACGAAGATTTCAGTGATTTAAGTTTTATACATTTTAAAGTTATTACATTTTTAATTCAATTGCATTTGTTAGCGTCCATTCTAAAAATAGATAGAAACATTCACACGTTTAAAGTCCGATGCGCTCATAGGTATCAAATATGGTTCGGAATGCGAGGAGTGTAATTACGTGTCAAATTACACTATGCAAAACCAGTCACTATGCACTGTATTAGAACGTTTAAATTATGAAGTTATGAAATGATTTTAAAGTTCATCTTTTTAACAGTTTAGGATTTGAGTTTTACAAGATTTTTTTTGATCTGTATTTTTATAAATGTTGATGTTGACTTGGTTAGGTTAAGTATTTTTTTTTACTGTCAAATTAAAATTGTATAAAACATGGTTAGATTCAGTATTCTTTTTTTATTGTCACATTAGAATTGTACAACTATAATGTCATTCATTTTTTTTTATTCTGGTTTTTTTTAGATGTCAAAAAATATTAATTTCATACATTTTTTTTTCTTTTTTTTAATAAAAAAACGGGGGAGGTGTAGTGTGGGCTACGCCACACTCACACTCTCCCACTATGTACCTATATATAGGACCCACGTTATTATATTAAAGAGAGTACTTAAGTAACACTTGTTGTATCACTACAGCTATAACAACAAATACTTAAATCTAAATAATAATAATAATTAGGGGACTCGCATAGAAAAAACGTGTTTTTTGCTGTTTTTGGTACGGAACCCTTCGTGCGTGAGTCCCGACTCGCGCTTGTCGGTTTTTTTCAGTACACTTCACTTCACTACACTCCTTAACATTGTTATGTCTTTTATAAAGTAGGTCGTTGGGACTTACGAAATCGTAGAAAATCTACTACTAAATGTACAGTCAAGGAATTTGATTACTGTGCCACTTTGTACCCTTTTCACAAGAAATGTCACTGTGATATACCATACTTTCTACTAATCAAAGCAGTATGAAACTCACTATGAAAAGGTTCTAAGTGGCACAGGTATCAATTTCCTTGACTGTGCCTACCTATACAATATGTACGAAGTTAATAAATAACGTATCTTCCATCATAACTTCAAAAGGAAGTCTCCGCTTTCCTCATATTTCACTCCATTCAATAACCGAGAACCAACTTCGCTATTACCAACATGAGCTGAAGTTACCTTGAATAAACTTAGTAGTCTAGAATGTTGGAAAACTAGACAAACATAAAAGCTTTATCTAAATGTGCGGAGCAGAGTAATTAGTTCCGAAGCGCGTTTAATTTGCATGACAGTAACGTTTCCTTGGGGGACCTTACCTACTAGGATTGCCATGACAAAAAAAGGATTACCTGTGATCTGTGATATAAGCCTTAATTTTTAACAGAGATACATACATACAATCATGCCTGTGTTCCCAAATGGGATAGGCAAAGCACACGAAACGTGACATAGACAAAACAATGACTACTTCACGCCTCGCAGCCACTTGTAACGTAATTTTAGGTTTGAGTGGTTTTATAGTGACAGGTTGCTAGCCTGTCGCCTAGCATACCTACCTAAACCTATCTCCTTAGTCGCCTCTTACGACATCCATGGAAGAAATGGAGAAGTGTAATTCTATTCCGACACCACACAGATGTAAGATTTATAATAGTGACAGGCTAGCCTCTCAAGTAAAGCATATCTCAACCTATTTCTTTAGTCGCTTTTTACGACATCCACGGAAGAAACGGAGAGGTGTTATTTTAAACCCGAAAACACACAGAACATCAATTGACCTACAAAAAGCTAAATAAAAACAGTATAGGTACAAAAATATATTTATAGTACCTAACCAGTAAACCTAACTTAGTAGGTACCTCAAGTATTATTGGCTTTGGTTTTCGTTTTGAACTTATATGTCCCGCCAAATCGTAAAAAGTAGTAACCGCAGTGATAGACTTTCGTTGTTTCTGACTCAAAGCATTTAGATGCACCCTCGGGCTATAAAGATAACTCCAGAACTGTCCCGTTGATACAAGAACAGTTAAGTAAGTGAGAATGAATATTCAGCGAGTTTTCGGTGCATTGCTGCGAACTGTTTCGCTTTCAACATATTTTACTAAACTCCCTTTGTTTACTAAACTCAGAACTTAACTAAATGTTGATTTTGCTGTAACTTTTCTTCATTGGGCTTAGCGTACCATTTATATGTAAGAAATAGTGTAGGGGATAGCGTACTACCTTGGAGAATACCAGGATTCGTGGCCTTTTGACTGCCTTTGCCTTGCCTATGACGTGTTGGTTTAAAATATCATTTGTTCACTTTTTTCGTGGATATCAAACGAGGGGACTATTTAAGGTGAAAGGCTAGCAACTTATAACAGCTAGTACGTCAAAACTAAACTGAAAAATATGTAAAATGTGGCTACATGGCTACGAAATATGGAATAGTCAAGTATTTGTCCATGTAGTGTTACAAATTTCAGAACAGATTTATCAAAATCTTTGTTTACAGCATCCGTAAATCTTAAGTTACTCGTAATTTGAAACGTTGGTCACTACTTTTAATAATCAAATTATTTAGAATTGTAAGATTAAATTGTTTAAAAGTAACTTGTTCCCTTGATTGATTTGTGCGCTTACTTTTTTCGCTGCTAAAATCGAAAATACCTTCATCCGGAAACCGAAACAAAGGTTGAGTTTGTTTGATGTTTATTATCGATTGCTTACCTTAAAAATATAACTTGATATTTACTCGTACCGCCACACACAAATACAGAATCATAATTAGAACAACAACGTACGCTCCGAAGATAACAACGTTTATCTCGCAGCCTCTCATAATATTGTACCAGTATTAATTGATTCAAAACATAAACGGGTATAATGAGAAAAAAGCGTAAATTTAAAGCAAACACGAAACAGCGGTACGCATGTGTTGATAACGGCGAGATATCGTGGTGAAATTTGAAATTCCATTGTTTATCCGACAAAAATTGGGTCATAAAGGAAAGTTATTACTCCCTAAACCCCAATCACAATTTCTACTGAAGGATATCTACATATTTCACTGCCAGGAGCTTCCCCGTTTGTGTTTTAGGGTTCAGCAGACGCAAATGTGATGGCACCAGTTGAAGTTAACACTTGTACATCATGAATTTTTTGAAGTGTTCCTATCTCGTTAGTGGCCCAATTTTTGGGCGAAACTTACTAAAAATACCTATATCCTTATTTGCATCCTCAGTTAAAAATGAATGGAAATATAAGACAAAAAGAACCCTTTAAATTCACAACGGCGAATTAATTTTAAGTAAACCTGTGTTGGAAGATTATATTTTTCAAAATTGAATTTTTTGTAGGCAAGCAGTCTATGTAGAACAATTCTGCCTCACCACTTAATCAGCGTGGGATGGATGCTTCAAGTATCCTATGTGCTATTCCGAGGTATGTATGAGCTGCAATAGTAGGTACATCTATTCATACAATACATACTTAAATATATCTTGTAGTTACTGCTTGAAAAAGGCTTCATTGTTTCAACTAAATTCGGATAGAAATATGAATACCAGACTTACAGCAATGTTATTACAGCCATGTAAAATTTTCCATACTATAAAATACTTGATGATAGGTACTTAACTAAAATTTGACACCTTGATGTCGAGCTCCTCGACGAGTTTAGTTTGTTGCGTTAGTTGCGTAGATAACAATACCACAGTGCGTTTAATTAGAGAAAAACACCACAGAACCCGCAAGGTAAAGGCCTCATTTCCCGACAACCTTTTTTTTAAAATATTCGCTACATTGTGGTTAAAAGGAAAGCCATAAATCGGGTAAACGTGTCCGTGACGCTGCTTTGCCTACAAATGCTCGTTTCGGTTCTACTTAAACGTGTAAGCGGCGTTCGATTGTTCATGTTTGATGTATGAACGCCGTTCAGTTAGTTATGGTCATATAAAAATATTCGATTGGTCAACAGCGGTATAGAAAACCATCAAATTCGTGCCAGGAATTTCTATAAGGGTTGCGTGTAAGATATGTCTCTGTACGACGACCATCCTTTAAATATCTACTTTTTTGGTATCTATTCTTACTGTGGTGAATATCAATCATGTTCCAAAAATCACAAATTCCTACAATAAGGTAAACATCCGAGTGCCCGTCACCATTTCAATTATGTTTGTAGATTTATCTACATGCTAGCCCATCGCCCACAATACACTAACCCTTTCCCAGAGTCGACTCTTAGGACGCCCACGGGAAGAAGGGGGGATTGTCACTGCAATATCACGATTAACCATCTGGTTACCCTGAAATTGCTAAACGTGGCACTGGATTTTTATCCATGTGCTCTGCCTACCCCTCTCGGGAATACAGGCGTGAGAATATGTGATGTGTGATGTGATTTATCTACATAAAACCGTTCCAGGTATTTTCAAGACGAAACTATAGACGAAATATCAAAACATCAAAAAATGGTATTCGGATTAATCAATCCAAATCAGGTGATTTCGTTGGCTATTTTTTTTTATTGGAATGTAAAATATCAAAGCCACACAGGTATTTGCTATCACCAAAATAAAGATTATTAATTTACGTAAGTAATTAAATTTTTACCATAATAATATCAACTCAATGTATGGGGACGACTAGTGCAGCGCACGCACTAGGAGTTTTACTTTACCAGACTTCAGCTTAGTATGTTAGTTACTGAGAACTTGAAAAAGCAAACTGTGTGAGGATATTAGAAAAGTTCGCAAAACCAGGGCTCGCTTAAGAGGAAATATGCCGGTCGAAGGAATTGAAAAATAGGTATTTGCTAAATCTATTGCTGTCGCGCCGTGACCTACCCAAACGACGCCGAGTGCGATAAGAACAACTACAGCTCGGACCGAAAATACCTATGAAAATTATCCAAAAACAACGTTTCGTAGTCCCCTGATTTCTTCTCCAAAACTTAACCGATTAAATATGTTTTTTCATTAAATGTTTAAAAAATGTCATAACTGTGTTTCTATGTTCTTATATTTTGACATAATTGTGTTAAAATTGGTTTCTAGAGGTTTGAACACAACGGAAAAAACTTACCAATTTTTCATGTTTTTGAAGGTTAATATCTCTTTTAATAATTCAATAAAGAAAAAAAGGAAAACATAGGAACATGCTAATATATCATTAGATTGTTGATGTAAAAAATCAGTGTTCTACGGGTAATATCCAGCGAGGAAACAGGGGAATACGTTTCCATACAAAATATGACCGCTCCATTTCCTCTTAATCAAATGCAAATCGTTGAAGCAATAATTCAAGAATGTAGGTCGATCTTTCCGTGTTCCCCAAACATTAGCGTGTGCGAACCGTTCTTTTTCTTAAAACGTCCCCAGGTCGCATGCACAATCGATATAGGGACAAAAACTCGCCAATATCGACTACAAATGTATGGAAATTGCGAAAACAAAACACGAACTTGATTTAGAAGGGATTATATAGTGTATGAAATACATAGTGCACTGGTAATTTAGTTTTGTTTTCATTCGAGTTTTCGCTAACTTTAACTCTGGTATTTTTATAATACATAAATAAATCACGCTTGCACGCCCAATTCATCAGACAGTGATTCATAGACAATGTCACGAACTATTCCACGCTTCGTGGCCACTTTTAGAATAATTTTTAGGTCCCTAGCTAGATAAAAGAGGCAAAATAGTGATAAATGGCTTGCCTAAACAAACCTTAACTTATTTTCATCATATATTTACTACAGGTATTTAGGTATGACATGCAGTTAACTTTTCGGCGATCAACAAGACTTGTGTTAGGTAATGTTATTCTTTCTAATATCTAACAGTGAATTTGGTGACAGTTTTCAAAGAAACAAAACAGCCTGAGCAAGATGTAATAGGGATTCACCCACGTTATTAAAGAGCCCATTTAATTCCGTAGCATTTACAAGCCGACAGCGTCACTCCGCGGTAAATTCGAAAGGGTTCCAACAGGCTCATTCCCTGATTAACGGCTCTGTATTTGCCGAGCTATATGAATACGGGAGAAAATAAATAAAAGTCTAATCCGGCGACTTTTGGCATTTTGCACAAGCAATCAATTTTGAATGACACCGGTACCGAACGAGTTGGGGCGGAAATAAAATAAATTCCCATCAATTTTCATCGATCATCGAGAGCCCTTGGCGGGACACTGCGATATCGCTGACTCGGAAAACACGGCTAATTGATTTCAGAATGGGACGGCCTAAGCCCTGCCCGTCAGCTGTTTTCTCGGGGATGCTTTTTGATTTCATTTTGCATTGTTTTCGACAACCTGTACAATCATATAACCACGCCTATGTTTCAGAATGGGTTAGACAAAGCCACAGAGGACAGACCCCATAGAGTCTTAATGTCATTTTGGTTGTTTGGAGAAGATTCCGCCAAACAATTGAAGCGATCGCTGTGCTCTTAGGGTCAATTCCCACCAAAAGAGCAGCGCAGCGCGGCGTAGCGCAGCGACCCGCTCCGTGGAGAATGCGCGACGATTCCTGCGACTGTTCGAGAAGCCGCTGGAATGCGTAGGAAGTCGCTGGAATTTACATAATTATTGACATATTGACATACGTATTGACAGCGGCCGTCGCGACTGCTCGAGCATCCTCGGACATTCCTGCGAAGGCTCGCGCAGTCGCACGGCTTCGTTTATGGAATGCGTTGTTATTACCATGGATACGCGGGCATGCGCCCGCATCGTTAGAGTTTCTCATGCGATAATAAGTCTTATTGTAATGAAAATAAAGTTGAAATTCTCATTCCACGGAGCGGGTCGCTGCGCTACGCCGCGCTGCGCTGCTCTTTTGGTGGGAATTGACCCTTATTGGCCGGCCCAAGATCGCGCGTAACGCTTTTTCTCTACGGTTATTGGCTCTGTACAGTTTCTGTGACAGTGACGGTAGACGTTAGTAAGTTGAAACCAACTAATTTTATGCGGGCCTGGGTGGCCAACACTGTTTCTCTATTGGTTCTATCCTCTATGGACATAGCGCACGACTCGTTAAACGGACAAAACACGGCGTTTCCCACCTACTTCCAGCTAAATTTCATGGTTAAAAGTAGATGACAGGGGTGTAATAGTGACAGGCTGCTAGCCTGTCACCCAAAGCATACCTACACCTATGTCGTTAGTCGTCTTTCACGATATCCACGGAAATGGAGAGGTATTCTTCTAATCCGACATCACATAGACAATTATTTTGTTTTCGTCAGACTTTGGATAGATAGATAGATATACAATTGAAATAGATACATTTGGGCCAATGAACTTTTTGTGCTATTGGTTTGTTTTAAGTTACGAGACCTTTCTTCCGTGGATATCGTAAGAGGCGATTAATGAAATAGGTTAACGTACATTTTAGGCGACAGGCTAGCATCCAGTCACTATTATATCTCAATTATTTGAAAAACCAAAAAATACGCGTCCGATATTTTCCCACAATCTAAAAAACAGACTAATTTGAAGGATATATTTTAACCAGTCATCATGCCTATTAAATAGTAACAGCGATCAGTCTTTGGTAATTAATCGATCCAATCTATTATTCCGCACACAATAGACTATTGTTCGCATGTGGGATAATCTTGCTGCGTTTTGCTCGTCCGTTCCTAGTTCCTCAGGACATGCCTAGATGGAGCTAGGAGATATCTTTAAATGGATCTAGATCCTTGATCCTCTATCGCATAGTCACGTCATTGTCTACGTAGGATCAAATAGCCTGTGTTCTCATGTATGAGCTTATTGGAGAGTTCCATTAAAAGCATACATGCATGCATACATCATACCTGTATTCCTAAAAGTGGATAGAGCAAACAAAATGGTACGTAGATAAAACCGTGACTATTTCATGTTTCGTGGTCATGTTTCGTAGGGTTTTTAGCTGTTTAGTTTTAGATGGCAGGTAGGTATAATAGTGACAGGGTGCTAGCCTGTCGCCTAAAATGTATCTTAACCTATTTCCTTAGTCGCCTCTTACGACACCCACTGAAGAACCGGAGGGGTGTTATTTTAAACCCGACACTACACGATTGCAAATTGTATTGTTAAACCTAAGTCCGTTATAATAAATTATAAAAAATATGAACAAAGACTTGTAAATTGGATGGTGTCGTGAAGATCGGAAGACTAAGTATAAATATCTAATTTTTGCTCCATAGTTTCGTGAGCAAACATCACGCAATTTTTTTACAAATGACACGCGATGGCGTCCCAAACGTAAGATACACGAAAAGTATACAATACTTAGCCAAGTTCTTCGCCTTGGTTTTCAGAAGCAACGTCTCAGAATTCCTAAAAGTCGCAGGTTACCGCAGGTCTTAATCTCACCCGTAACTCACTCGCGAGTTGACGTTAATTTTGATAATAAATTAGAAGCCCCGAGCGAACGCCGAAAGCCGAGCCGAGAGTCACCGAACAAACTCGAAGCCCGGTTCCGAGTTTAAAGCGTTGTTTAGGAAATTTTCAAAGGATACCCGCACAAAGAGGAGTTTTTGATACAAACTTTCACGACACGAATGTGTTGCAGCTTATCTTTTGTTTCTAATTTATGGGGCTGACTTCTGGTCGCTTGAGTGATTAACAAAAAACGTTAGTTTTTTATAGAACTATCTAGGAATGAAAGCATCAAGTTTAAATTTTAAATTTATTTCAATGGGAAATTATTTGAGCGTTTCGACCGCCTCATTTTAGCGGACCGTCACGTTCTATTTTAATTTGCTGCTTGATGTCGTTTTTATAATAAAAAAACAAGTGTGTCACAATATTTTGTCAATTCACAGAAAATTATGTGGAAATAAATCAGGCAGAAGGAACAATCGAAGTTGTGTAGGGTTTTACAGAGTTACGCCCGATTTTGCCTACGTAAGTTTTGAAACTAACTTACCTATGATACGACATAAATACGAAAGAACGCAGACCTTTATTCGTGTATGATACAAACTACGACAAGTAAAAAAAAAACAAATGAAAAACACAATCACCAACATCACGCAAAACAGACGACGATCGAAAAGACGATTTAAAATTTAAAAACGTTCCATAATCGAACCGTTTAAAACCATCGCAGACTCGCGGTAATGTTCACCATCTGTCAAACTTGCATTGATCGGCCTCTTTTGGCAGCCGTTCAAGACATAATATGAAACCACTTTCGTTGACAGCCATTGCTCGGGACTCCACTGAATCTAATTTGGAATGATACACGCCACCGTTGCAGGCCACAATTACATTAGAGAGGGAGACATAAATTTGGCAATTACAAGCTCGATAGCGTAACGGGGGCGGTAAAATGTTGCTATGGTTAAACATTTTAGTATCATACAAGACCAGCTAAACGAGCGCCGAATAGAATGAGTGAATACGTACGTATAGCGTACGTGATGACCTGATGATTAAACACTATTCTAGCGTTACTATCATCATTCGACCATGACACAAAATAGACAGCAATTAATAAAATCATGTTACTGAACAACCTTAGGAAGTGGACAAAAAGTGAAGCGAGAAGCGAATTTGAAGTTGGATTCTCACTTGAACCATGTTTCTTGGAAACGGACCGAGTGCCAAATGAAAACGCTCTAATTCTTAACACTGTCTCCAAAGTGTTAAGTAAACAACCAAAAAAACAAAACGACGGTGTAACAAACCATTGCAGCGGCATTTTATACGTCGGTTAAGGAGGGAGTAGGATAATGCTTCTGGCGACGTCGCGACGGCTCTACGATCCACAGACGCCGAGAAGGTTGCAAGACACTGCGCCGCGACAGCCTGCGATGCATTGTGGTCGTCACACTCGTGAACAAGCAGACTTGTTACACTTAAACACGGTAACTAATTCAGACTAGGCCCTAAGCAGACGACAGACTATCCGCGACTGATTTTTTAGTCTGTGAAAATAGAACCTATGGCTATATGCAGTAACGCACACGACGCGCAAAAAGTCCGGCGCACAATGCATACAATCCAGGCAGACTTTTTCTGCGCCGCAGATTCGATCGCACAAAAAGTCTGTCGTCTGCGCTGCGCCTCAACGACCGAAATACCGTGTGGTGTCTCTTTTAGAATAACACCTCTCCGTTTCTTCCGTGGATGTCGTAAGACGTGACTAAGGAAGTAGGTTAAGGTATATTTTAGGCGACGGGCAAGCAATCCCTCACAATAATACCTGCTAACTCAAAACCTGAAAAAATGCTAGAAGTGGCCATAAAATGTACTGTGAATGTACGATACTGCAGACTTGTGGTTCCCAATCGGTGGTCCACGGGCCACTGGTGATGTATGGAACCACCTAAAATAGTCCACAAACTATTACGTATTTAATATTTCTAAAGTTTTCTAAAATTAGTAAAGTATTCTTTCAAACAAATATTTTCAAGGTCAATAAATACATTGCTTGTGGATCAGGGATGATTTGTGGGCGCGGGATATTTTATCTATAAAGTTAGAGAGTTTATTTTAAAGATCCAAAAGTAGTATCGTTTCGAGGTTTCTATTGGTAAGTCCATAAGAGATGCCATTTTGAACGCTAACAGGGGCGGACAAAAATTGTCACCAAAGTATCACCCGTCCGTAGATAAATTTAACGAAAACGCATTACGAACATCCTCATACATAACGGGGCTCGAAAAAAACATATTCTTCCCTTTGTCATAGGCACGGAAATAATTTTCCGAGGTAGAAGGGTTTTCTTGAACCGTCGGATGTTTTATGGGCCTAATAAAATATTATCGGCGTATAAATCAAGCTGTATTACGGTGTTACGAGTTTGAAAATTGCTCGGCTCCGCTAATTTGTCAATAGAGGAAAACCGAGTGTCAACGCAACGCAGATTCATTGACGTTGTTGGAGCTTCGTCTCAGGACGTTCGAGCTCTAATCGACGTTTGAAATGGGTCTTGACGGGTGAGTTATTATGACGTGTGCCATTTAGAGCCAGCTGAGAAATTGCTTTAGAATTGTATGATTAAATTAACGTTCATTTGGTTGTCCGTGGCGTTTGCACAACTGACACGTTAAGACGATTCTATCTAAGTAATCCTGTTGAGCTTCTTTTGTTCATAATCTTTAGGTCAGCATACCGTAAGCTCGGGGTACTTTGGCCCTAGAAGGTGACTTTGCCCACCGATACCAAGGCATTTTACCCAGATAATTATTCCAAAAAAGTTACTCCAAACATTTTAATACATACAAGCAATATAATCGCATGATGGTTATCTAGAGATATGTCACTGATTGAATAAAAAAGGTTATTATGGGTGGGCAAAGTAACCTTGTAGGGCCAAATTACCCTGAGCTTACGGTACTGATGCGGTAAGAAATAGTTCAGCAACGGAACTTTAATGAGCAGCGTGGCATGAGTATTCTAGTTAGGATAGAAGCATAGTTTCCATGCTGGGCTTGAAATAGCCACAGGCAAAATCAATAGTTTGAACCACACACGCAATGGCTTGCGATTATTAGCAGCAGGAAGCTAAATTCACAAGGCTGCGGAAGTTTCTAGAAATTAGTGATAATATTAGTCTAACAACACCTCTAACAACATCTCTCCTTTTTTCCCGTGGATGTCGAAAAATGTGAACTGTAAAGACGACGTTGGGAACCATTAATCAATGTGAAAAAGTAGAAACGTTCCCGAAATTTTCTGCTCAAAATTGCTAGAATACAGTATTTCAATTAAACTCACATGCAGAATAGACTATAATACTTGTACATGCAATATGTACGACGACGTACGTACTAAAAAAAAGCTGCACTCATAATTGTAATATTAATATTAGTCTTTGGAATTCTCCTTCTTTATTATGGGTATACCGCAGCGATTTTGCTCATGTCGCGTTCCACTGTGAACGTATCTTTACCCTCTGCCTGTCAATCTGCTATCGAGCCAGTCTGCTTCATTATTGAAGAAACTATTTTCGGTGCCTGTATTGTCTGGGTTTATAAAATCAAATACGTTTTTTTTTAATTCCCGGTGGTTTATACTAAGTGAGCGGGAAGACAAGTTTCACATAAAAACGCGAGCATTTTTATGTTTAATTGCATCCAGTATGTGCCTAAGTTGTTCAGAAATTATTAAGCCTAATATTTAGCCTTAAAAGTTTATGAATTCCTAAGGTTTCTTCACAATCCTTTCCCTAGCGTTGTTTATACGCCTTACCGTTGCAGTAGGGAAAATTTGATATTGATTGATAGATGTCTTGTTTGAGTCTAATTGCTTAGTACCTCTAATAACCACACTACCACAACGAGGCTAACTAAGTCGAAGATTCTCGTCTCTGTACGAGTATATGTATAGATGATGCAGTTGAGAGCTCAGATCGGAGTGCTGTCTTGTTAGAACTAGATCGAAACCAATTGAATTACGAATGGCCCCATGTTTTGCGCCACTCACTCCGCTTGTGTAGGCGAAGGTCTCGATAAAGTAGGACACAAGCATGTCAACGAATTGACACGCTTGTTTAACATGCTCAGATGTTTAGATCAGGGTAAGACTGTGACACAAATCAACCGTCTTTCTCTATTTCCAAAATCATATAAAACGTCTAAGGCTCAATTCACACTAGAAGAGCGGCGAAGGGCGGCGAAGCGGAGCGCAGTTTCAGTGTCATGAGAATCTTAACTTTATTCTCATTACGATAAGACTTATTATTGCATGAGAAACTCCAACGAAGCGCGTGGATGCCCGCGGATCCGCGGGAATTCCGGCGAATTCCATAAACGAACCCAGCGGCCGCTGGCGATATTCCGCCCTATTCCCGCGCATTCCAGCGACTTCCCACGCATTCCAGCGACTTCTCGAGCAGTCGCGTGAATCCTCGCGCCTTCTCTACCGAGCGGGTCGCTGCGCTTCGCCGCCTTTCGCCGCTTTTCTGGTGTGAATTGAGCTTAAACTTAAAGCCTACAGTTCAAACGCTCTGACAGCGGAAGCGAGGCGCGGTAATGACTGTGATGGTATGATAATGAACGAACCGCTTTTTTCCCGGCGGTGCTTTGTACGCGCTCTTTCTTATAATTTCGAACATTACAACCAATAACGTGACGCCGCGCCTCCCCGCTTCCACTGTCAGTGTGTTTGGAGCTTAAGTCTATACGTACGAAATGCATGCCCATAGACACGTCATTTCTACTTAATGTACTATCTGTGGCGACATTATAACGAGTTAAAGTTGTATGCAAAAGCCAGCATTGTTACAACAAACTTTATCGGCCGTTGTCATGTAAATGTAAGGCAGCACGGAAGTAATTGTCGTGCTTTATGTACAAAATTTAGATTCAAACGTTGTACAATTAGAATTGTATACTTATGAAGGAATGAAATATGATGGCATCTGGTAGCGAAGAAGGCAATGGTGTTTTTATGGTTTCATGGTGTATGCGCAAATTTCAAAACGTTACATAATTAAAACCACTTTCATTTCGTAATCATACATACATACATACATATTCTCACGCCTGCGTTCCCAAGAGGGGTAGGCAGAGCACATGAATTAAATCAATCCTTACTTAATATTATAAATCGTAAAGTGAGTTTGTTTGTTTGTTTGTTCCGCTTTAACGCCGGAACTACTGAAACGATTGCTTTGAAATTTTGCAGACGTAAAGATATAAGTCCGGATTAAATAATAGGGTACTTTTTATCCCGACAAAAATTTATGTTCCCGAAGGAATGTTCGCTTTATACCGTAATATAACCGAATTCCACGCGGGCGAAGCCGCGGGCGGAAAGCTAGTTTTATATAATTATAGGTTTAAACATAGATGAAAGTGGCAGGCACAACAGTGACGCCTAAAACGTACCTATACCTATTTCCTTAGTGTCCTCTTATGATACACAAGGAAGATATGCTTGTCACTATTATACTAGGTCTTCCATCTGTGTTCAAACCTAAAATAATGCTAGAAGTGGGTGAGAAGCCTGAAATAGTCGTAACCATGGTTTTGTCTGTCACGTATCGTGTGTTCTGCCTACGCCATTTGGGAACATAATTATCCATATTAGAATACTACTAATACGGCACAAACTTTTCTCTTAGAAACATCCCAACCGAACCAAACTAAATCAATCACATTAAACATTTTGTCGTTCATCCAACACAAAGAGGGCTGCGCGCAAAAGGGCGCAACTCTCGAAACGCAAATTTTCCTTCGCCGCTGTGTATCCAATACTCTAATTGACATATCGGCGGGTGTACCACATCCCGCCCGTTGTGTGGTGGCTTTGGTACTCGTACACAGCCTTACAGTGCATCTATTAAGTTCTTTATCTATGAAATTCATGAAATTGGGGCTTTTTCCTTCGTATTTCTAACTAAATTGACAATCCATCATTAAGAAACGTTGAAACATTCAATTTTACATTTATTATTCTACTACCAGATTACTGTACAATTTTTTAAACACGAAACAGTCAGCGTGAAGTTTCGTTTTGTTAACGTTTCATGTGCTCTGCCTACTTCACTTAGGAATAAACGCGTTATTTTTATACAGATAGATACTCCGGCAATACATTGCCTTTTTTTACTTTTGGTACATAAATATAGAAACTTTATAATTTTGTGGATAAACATTCAAAACTCTATGGCAAGTGAAGCGAGTGGAGCGTTAAAACGGGTCAAAAACCGAAAACTGTATTAAGGAAACGTCCCTGTGCTCGACACTGACCCAATACACGGCACTTGCAACCATATGTCATAGTAAGACAGGTGACACATGGGTGTAATCTACTGGGCGTTGGGACGTCGAGCATTGGTACATTTACCAAGGTTAGGTTATGACCAAGTATAGCAATATTACGCATTCGAAATGATTGGCAGATGTTTATTGCGGTTTTTGAAATTTCTGGCATACAATTTTAAAACATTTGATATTAGGTATAATTACATGTATGGCAAACGTATTCTTATTACACCTACAATTCTGGCTAGTGAAAATATGCCTAGTTATTTTAATAAAATATGAAATTAGTAGGTACATCTGAAATTCGAGCAGACAATGCATATAAAATTCGGGCACACAACAGACAACCGGCTATAGTACGCAGTGTAAGCAAATAATCGTGCCGGCTTAACAACCGGCAGCCGGCGACGGCCGCGCCGGACAACTGATCCGTCTGTCTGCCGTATAGCGATACTCGTGTCCGGCATGAGAGTAATTAGTGGGCACTGTTGATTGTTGAATCAAAATACGCCGCTTTTGCGAGTTGCGAGAATGGGGGTGAGAACCGATGGTTATTCGAGGCAACTTAAATAGTACAAAAGAGGAACTAGACTAGATTTTAATGCATAGGGTTAAAGTTCATTTTTAGTTAAAATTACATACATACAATCACGCTTGTATTCCCAAACGGGGTAGGCAGAGCACAAAAAACGCTACACAGAAAAAACGATGACTATTTCACGTTTTGTGGCCACTTCCAGCATAATATTTTTAAGAGTTTGACGTGGCAGGTACAGTAGTGACAGGTTGCTAGCCTGTCGCCTAAAGGGTACCTTAACCTATGTCCTTAGTCGCCTCTTACGACATCCACGGAAGGAATGGAGAGTTGTTATTCTAAACTCGACACCACACGGTTTTTTTAAGCGACTATAGAAATAGGTTATGATACTCGTATGTTTTTGGAGACAGGCTAGTAACCTGCTACCTCTAAACTTAAAACATAAAAAAAGTGGCTACGAAATGTGAAGTAGGTAGTCATGGTTTTGCTCATAATGCTTCGTGTGCTCTGCCTATCTCATTTAGGAATACAGGCTTGACGTTTGCAAATTCATAATTAAAAACTTCATTTAATCAGTAAGCTCCTAATGGCTAACATACACGTAACAGTATACTTGCGCAAACCTGGACTAGCGCAAGTATACTGTTACGTGTGTTGGAAGATAATTGCGCAAATATAATATACGTCTATTTGTGCAAGTCCAGGCTTGCGCAAGTATACTGTTACGTGATCAAAGTTTTCCGAAAAAGTAAATACAAGCGCGTTGGGCGTCGTCTACCGCACTCGCGACTCGTAGGTACTTAGTGCGCTTTCATGCGAGAAATTAATACGGCTTATTCAGTACCTACAATTTTTTTACATAAGTTGCAATTTTCCCTTCCTACTTTTACGGGCTTAGGGCCGTCGAAATGCAGAAGTTTTATAAAAATCAGTTACTTGAAAACTTGTAGGTTAGGTAAGGTAGATTAAAAATAAAATTAGGTTTGCATTAATTCGGCATTCGGGCGTATCCTACTAATCTAAACTAAGCGTACCTTAATAAGTGTTCAAAATGGAGTCAATTTTTATCCAAACAGAGTCTTGCACGTTTCAAAACGTTCTCATTCACTCTCCTTAGCACTTCAGTGTCACTTTTCACTTCAGAAAATGCACTCACAATCTTGTCTTTCAGATCCTGTACATTTTGTGGTTCGTTCATGTACACACGGCACTTGATTTCGCCCCAAAGACGACATTGTAACTCGCACAATTCGCGCTTACGTATCGTACGAACGGGGTGATTAGCTCGCGTCGACTGCGCGCTTGAGATTTATTTTTTTATTTTAGGGTAGGTACGCCCTTGATTGTGGCAAATGTAAAACTACCGTCCACTAAACTGTTAAGCCAGGGATTACACATGCTAGTAAATTAGCTGGTATGAAAGTTACTGGCATGTACGAGTAACTGGCACACTGCGGATACATTTGCAAGTAACACTGGCATGCATAATGTGCCCTTGCATGCCAGTATTACCATCGCAGCATGGGCATTTCGTGAGAGTTTTTCTTACCTACAACATGGATAAAAATCGAAGTTGTTAGGAAGAATTGGGGATACTCACATGCGAAATGCCATCCCGGCAATAACCAAATTGGAAATAACACAAAGATTTTGAGCTACAGGTGATTCATTTGTACTGTCTACTGGCATGCCCGTAGCTTTCGCGGCAGTTCACACGTGCCGAATTAGCAGCTCCCTGCGGCCCCTCTTTTAGCGGGCATGCAAGGAGATCAAATGTTGTGTCAGCTACTTGAAACTAGCTAGCTTCCAGTTACAGGCATGCCAGTTAGTGATAAAACATGACTGTACTTGCAAGGAACTGGTATGCTAGTGTGCAAGCTACGGGCATGTGTACCCCCGGCTTTACATTTACCGCGCTTTGACTGGTCCCATCTGGTCATTCGCACGACACGCCTTCAATTTTAGCCCTTAGCGCGCCGCGGTTTGTAGTATGCCCACGATCAATATTTTTTTGGGAATTTCCCGATGAAAAAAAAGAAAAAAAAAGTGTTTTTTTTATTTTACCATTGTATTGTGTTAATGATTCTGAGTATCAGGAATTTTTTCGTTACGGATTTCATTATCACCCTGTATGTACTTATTCGAATTATTGGACCCTAAACGCTATAGCTAATTTACCACCAAGTAGGTACCGCAATTATCCCCATCAATTCCTAAAACAAATTGCAACGCTGCACGTAAAGTTTAATTACCCCCAAAAAACATAATAATAAATTCTAAAGTTATATTGCAGTAAAGTTTTCACATACAGCTGAAGAGCTGGAGGTTCTATTAGGGTGTTTTTAGGGAAAGGGCGGGAGTAATATATGTGACAGTGTGGTCATGCTCCGTGGAGCAAGAAAGAAATGTAACCTTTCCACTTTCGTATTGAGTATCCACTGAAATTGCTCTTCGGATAAGCTTGTAATGTTATGAAGATTACGTGAGATATATTCGTTCGTATCAGTGATCGTAAATTTTATAGCAATTTTGGTGAAACACTGTCATATTTTAGCTGGCTGTCATTATTTGCCACACCAGAACAGATGTTTCATTAGTTATTATTATTAATTATGATTAAAAATTAACTTGAGTACCATCGCGAACAGGGATTGTTGAGCCACTTACCTATGTTTGTAACTTGGTCGTGTAATACTAATCCAATAGCTGACATTTAGTCTGTCGCATCGGTCATTGATTACACGTCTAAATTGCGAACAGTGGCAAGTGGCTCAACAATCCCGGTTCGTGACTGTAGGTACATTAACGTAAATGTCCGAGTGCTCGACGCTGTAATCAAATTCAAGCTATGTGCTCAATATGTAAGGTGTAATGTAAGGTGGGCAAATTTAACAGGCATGTCTGTCAGTATTTTATTTTGACCTGTAGACAGTAGCAAGCCATATAACGGACGTGGTCAACGTGTCAAAAATATCTACACACGACTTTTACTTTGAGACGATAAGAGCGTGTTTACATATTTTGTCCCTTTGATACGAAATCTTTAATGCTGATTGTATCACGGCTCAGAAAAAATTAAAATTAAGAAGTCCCTGTTTTAAGTGTTCTATTTTTATAATTATATTTCAAAATAGATTAAGGTTTACCGTTTAACGTTTAGCCCGGACAAATTATTATCAAAACTCTAGTCCAGTAAAATTAGTAAATTGGATACTACCTGCCTTCCACATTGGCTAGAAAAGGGTTATCTTTACCTCTGATTGAGAAGGGTTGAGGACTGGCATTAGTAATTCAATCACGTTCTATTTCTGCGAAACTATCGAATATCTCCAAAGCTCATCTTACCTTCGAATGTAATATTACAACGAAAACATAAAAAAATATTTCAGTTTGTTGTAGGACGCTTATTGGTTTTATTCCGGGCTCTCGCTTGCGATAGGTTGTCCTGTTGTAACAAGTTATTAGATAAGTTTAGGATTAAATAAAGATACATCAGCACCTTTAAACACGCCTCAATTAATCAAAGCGCCATTCTCTAGACTCGCAAAGTTCACGCTTCGACGTCTCCCAATATTCAACCAGACGCCGTCCATAATTCAAAAAGTCAATTCACCGTCTTCATTACAGCGTGCCAATCACATCTCGTGTGAAATCATAACTCAGCAAGACGCCAACCCCTCTCTAAATCTTTGGGGAAGCTCTATCCATTGCGTTTAATTATATCCCGACCCCAAGCTCTCCAGTACCTGAAGATCGTTAATCTTTCTTAAAGATATATTCCTCGGAGCGACCTTCATTGCACCCTCAGCGTTAATCGCTTCATATCGTGCGGATACCGCGCCAGCCTCCGCTTAACCTCTGCGCTTTACGGGCACCTACCTACCACTACTATTGCCTACCCTCAAAAGTCTTTGAACTCTTCCCCCTGAGTATTAAGACGGCAGGATTTACGTGTCTTGATCGCGATCCCGACGTTTATGTTCATTGATTAGCGACTCAATAAGCTCCATTAACCAATTTGTGTTCTTGATTTTAAGTTTGCCGAAGATTTGGATCTTTGACTGCAATTATGGAAATTAGCTGTTATAGTTAGAATTCGCGTATGATGTTCCCCTCTTCAATTACGACCCTTGCTTTTGAACGCTTTGGTGCTTCCTGTTTAAAGCTGTTTTCAAGTTAATGTGAACGGTAACGTCTTGTGCATTTAGATTCCTTAAATAAATCCTTGTTTTAATATAATTTTCGTACGGAATGCTTGGATAAAAGTCTGCACTTAATGCCGTACGAATGCAAAATAATTTACTTTAGCTCACTTAAATTTCAATTTCTGCTCTTCAATGATATTAAATAAAGCGCTTTGACTTTGATGCAATGAAGCCTAGTGAAAACGTAACATTAATTACACGCCCGAGCTCCATCGGTGAGTAAGAGATTTGGTCTTTGACACAACTCGGACAAGAGCTGTACACACAGTCTGGTCATGGCGAGCGAGTACTAAGTAAATACATCCGACGCCCGTTCGCTTTCCAATTAAGTTTAGAAACTGTTTGAGTTCTGTTCAGGTATCATACCTGAATGCCTTTGACGTCCTCTCATAATCGTCCAGCCGTAATGTGTAACTTGCCTTTGAATTCAGAATGGAAGCGAACTTTCTTTGATACAAAAACTAAGTCCACAAACTCCCAAGCTCGCTTCTTGAAAATATCGAGAGTTTTTATCTTTAAAAAGTCTCACGGATTCGCTGCCGTAAAAATGTCTGAGATACACCGAATCGGAGTTTGTATCACGTAATAAGGTAAAGAGCTGTCGCGGGGAAACGTCGAGGAGACATTAATGTCTACAAAAATGAAGACGCTTTCCAGAAGCGTGAAGATTTATGCAGTTCGGGCCGTCTGTGAGGCAGTAGACAATGAAAAGGTCCCGCTGAAGTTATTTAAATTATGCGACAATTTTCTTCGGCCGTAATATTAAGTGGTGGAGGCGTCGAGGCCGCGCTAAATGACGCTTAGAGCCGTCTCCGTGAAAAGGGCTTCGCGAAGCAGATTCGAAGCAGAGCTGGCAGCACAATGCGCGCTGATCCCGGCTTCGCTCCAGCTCTCAAATTATTACCATTGTATTATGAGGCCGGGTTTATGACACTCCAAATTAAGCGCGGAGTTTATGCTATATTCCAAAATGAGTGACTTTCTTAATTGGGTGCGGAACTCGCACAAAAGGTAAGCGACACAAAAAGAAAAATTTTTTTTTTACTGCCGTCGAAGAGAGCTCATAGTTTGTACAGTTGATATTGAGGAAGAAAACTTCGTATTCACGATGTAAGTGTAACTATTGCTAATAGAATAGCTATAGACTTGTAATTTTTTACGTGCGTTGTAGAACCTGTTGCAAAAAAAATATTAGTCTCAATTTTTTTTTCTGAATTACTTAGGTACGCTTTATTATAATTTTGGGGCACTTCATTACGTTTAATACTGTTTAAATAACAAATGCACGACTCATAATCCTTTTTTTAATCATCATGAATACATAAACCAGGTAAATTCATTTCTAATTCACAAGCAACACAAAATGACCTCAACTTTTAATGACAGCTCACACAAACCGTTCTTGACAAAAGCAATTTCGTCGGGGATTCGTAAAATCTACAGGAATAATGCCCCCAATTTGTTGCCCTTTCATAATTGAGTAAACATCGTAAAGCAGTTTCTTTAAAGAGCTGTGCAAACAAGATTATCATTTGGGCTTTCCCCGAGCCAAGTCGACTAACTTCCAAATTTTGAAGTTCACTTTTTAATGTCTGTTTCATGGCTTTTTGCATGAATTTGCACTATTGTATGGGGCTGACGGCTTTATGGGTTGAAACATCGTGCATTTTTATGCGGTCTAGCCAAGCGTTGAAGTTGGTTTTCACTCCTGTCTTAAGCCAAGTTTAGTGTTTGTACATCCGACGTGAGAAAAGAACGTCCCATCCGTAGAATAAAGTTACATCTGCAAAATCACTACTTTTCAGTAGAGGCATTTGAATTTTCTCTATGCTTAATTTCATTGTAACTTTGTTAGTAAAATAAGTACATCTATGCAACTAAATGTAGTTCTTACTAGCTTTGTAAGGATTACTTCTTAGTAGAAAAATATTTAAAATGTCAAGGCTTTCAAGGAATTCTGGGTTTTAAAGTCACATGTAACTATTAACGCGGAAACGCACAACAAAAAAATCGGATCCATGTGAATATAGAACTATCTTCGCCGAAAATTGACTTTGGGAATTGAGGTCTATAGGCAT
>BHDV01070732.1:293996-336827 GCA_005406045.1 Adoxophyes honmai | reverse complement strand
AACTGCGCTACAAAACTCAAATTGTCGATGTGGGGATGAAGACCGCCAAATTGAAATGGGACTGGGCGGGACACGTCTGCCGCATGCATCCGGACCGTTGGGCCAAAATTGTCTCTGACTGGGTCCCATGCGACGGGCACAGGAACAGAGGCAGACCAAAGAGGAGATGGCGGGATGATTTAGATCGATACAGACCTGACTGGCAGGATTTGACTAAAAACAGAGACGAGTGGAAGGAAATAGGGGAGGCTTTTGCCCAGCAGTGGGACACTGTATAAGCTACAAAAAAAATCAAAAAAACTATTTAGTAATCTGTGCCGCAACTGCTGACTGAAGAATAAACACATCTTTGTATAGAACTGAAACATTATAACATAACATGAAATTATTGTGTCAATAAAACATGGTAGATGCGTGAATTACACACATTAAAAAAAATTACAGCTGTCTATTAAAATTCATGGCCACGATTTTTCTATGCCTTAACGAAGTTTGAACTCTTAATTACTTTGAGAAAATAGGTACGCCTAAAAGTGATGTAAGAAAAGAAAAATTAAAATACCTTAGGGTGCATGTTAAATGCAATATTTAACTAGAGAAATTATGTATAATCAGCAACAAAGATACCGACGAACCTGAAACCATAATCCTTACAGGCACTGTTTATGCTATTAAAAAACGCAGCATTTGCAGCGTTTTCTGCAGTTCGATAGAGTTTTTTTATTTAACGATTATTTCTAAACAACTGTATCAGAATGGTCGACCATTTTAGAAGAAGTGGCAAAAAAAGTTGAAACTCTCAAAAAAAAAAAAACCTTTTTATCGTTAGATTGCATAGTTACTTGCCCATTTGCTTTCTCTGTACGGACAACACGCCTATTCTCTGGACGTTAAAGTTTAGTAGGTACGTAACAATTTTAAGCCAAGTCACTTTTACCAAGCATAGATATTTCCAGAACTTTTTCTTTCTAGGCTGAACATATTTATTTCATTTATTTCACTCGTGATAACCTAACATGTAAACTTCGCCGATAAATCAGCACTTATTGAAACTTCACACAAAAAAGGGGAGGACCCTAAAAACGTGGCGTAAAAACGTAACTTTTCCATCAACAGGCACCACGCATAGTTACCTGCTCATTTGCTTTACTGCCCTTAACTAAAGCGTGAGTGCCGGTAATTCTCGCTCTGAACAAAAACGTGATATCTGCCCTCAGTATTGGTGCAAACTGCACGTGATTCTTTACACTAGGCGATGAAACTTACGAGTTTTTTCAAACTTCACGGAAATATATTTATTTATTTCTTAGGTATATGGTAGCACAAAGAAAATTCAAAATGTATTCCAAGTTTACAAGGATAACAAAACTGTGAATGCAATTTCTGGCAAACCGCAAACATTTTAGTTAGAAATATGGCAAAAAAATAGAATGTCACAGCCTCTTTCGAAGTGGTAAAATGTCCCCCCCCTAATAATTTCCAAAATAAGAGACAAGAAAATATATGATCTACATTACCATGAAAAATTCCACCGAAAATTGGTTTGAACGAGCTGGCTGGTTTTCTTTATGTAGTAGCTGACCGTCCATGTCTTTTTACTTTCAGAATTTTATTAGTAAAAACACAGCTAGAAAAATACAGATCGAAAAAGAAATATAGAGCGTATCACTATGTCTTGCCTATTGGCGTACAATTATAATTGTCATACGAGTATGTAATAATAATTGAGCTGTAATTCAATGTTATCTAAAAATGCCTTTGATATTAGATAATAAAATTATATTATGTAGCAGATTTAAAAACAATTTGTTCAATGTAAGGTCGCTTGCCCGTTTACACAACACAGTCACGATAACTTACATAATCAAATGCTCTTATTATCGTATCGTTCCCGTGTCGTCGTCTGTAAAGGCCTCCCAGTAAAGCCCGGTATGAGCCTTTTCGCTTTTAATGCGTCGGCGCCGCCGATAAATTGCGCCCCACAGGATGAAACGGCAAATGTTTATGGATGTAATCCTCTCGCACAACACTACGGTACACGGTACACTACACTGTAGGTATTATTTTAATACCTAGAGCGACGTTCAAAAGTGCATGTGTGTAGGTAGCTCATATTTAGTACCAGCTCACGACTCTGCTTAATTCGATTGCGTCTTTCAAGCTGGTTATGATTCAAAATGAACATAGTTGTGTCTAAATTGATAATACATTTTAGTATATGAGAGTATTATTTGGCGCTTTCCTACACCAATCTTATACTTACAAACACACCTAGAGACACAGACTTACCTATACCAAACCAGTAGGTAGTGATAATAAGCACTAAAACACTCGTTAAAGCATAAAACCAGAAAAAAAATCTACACCTACTTATTTATACCCAATTTCGTTATATTTCTACGTCAAACTAAGTTTATCAAAAATACTGCAAATAAAATCACCGAGTCACACCAGTGAAAAATAAACGTAGATTTCTTTTCTGTTGACAAAATTATTTAATTGAATTTTTCTGAGATCTAAAATCGCTAGCATTTACGCTGCGATGTCCGTACTAAAAATCACCTACTCTGTATTTTACACAGCTAAGTAAAAATGTACATTCCGACTTGCAATTTGACTTTATACCCGCTCTTAACCAAACTCCAAAGTTACGGTGAGTTAGCATCTGTCCCTCAAAGTCGACGGGCAATGAAAATCGTTTATGGCACGTTCACGGCGAACATCCAAGGCTAACAATCAAAACGGGGTAAAGACTAGAGTCGAACCCATAACAGGGGCTTCCTGAGACGCTCCTAAATTCTTAATACCTCACGTAACAAGACGGTGTAGAGGGGAGAGATTGCACTTAACTTTTATTGTCCTAGCGTTGTTGCTTCCCCCTATTCGGAGACTAAATTTTAAGACGAAGATCGTCCCACTCTCTCACTCGTTATAATGTCAGAGCAGGATGCAAAGCGATGGAAAAGTAAAGATTTGTTGAATAGGGACGTGGATTGTGAAGGAGCAGATGCTTCGATCGATGATAATGCACTACAGCTTGCTTTAGACTTAAGGGAATTTGAAGGATACAGTTTAGCGGAAGTGTTTGCGTGTTCCCGACGCGCTTTTGTTTCTATCGTTGTAAGTATCGTCGAGTAAAGTGCAGTTTAATTGATGTTTGTTTTGGTTTCCTAGCTTTGACATTAAAGGTCCACGATGACAATGATTTTAAGCCTCTATTAATACTATTTCTTAAAGGCTCGTTGTTAACTTAAGGGAATGCAATGTATTTCAATTTTTTTTACTCGTTTCGATTTTTAACACGGCTCTGATCAAGCTACCTTAGGTCAAACTTATTCCGTTTCCTTTGCTATCTTTTAATGACACTCCTGTTAATTGTTTGAATTGACGCTACACCAAAAGACAGACCTTTTACATAACCTAACCAACTTAGAAAAGTTGAAAACTTCGCGACGTTACTTCGACATTTTGTAGTGGCTTTATCACTGTACTGTATAGTATTCTACTAATCAAGCCTTTTCATTTGATATCCATATTGAGGGAGTTGTGGCAAAATATGTGATCCGCCATTTTGGGGTGGCGGCCATCTTGGACCGATTTCCATAAAACATAGTTAAGAATACTCCCGACTAAAATTCACTTTTCAAACAAAATAAAAACAAATCGAAATCCGTTCATCCGTTCGGGAGTTACGATGCCGCAGAAAGTGACACATCTAGTCTACTATATCAAGCACAAGTCTATTCTATCAAGAAATTCTGTCAATCACCCGAAGGTTAACTGGAAGAGATCCCCTCGGGGATAAGTTCGCCTTTATGCATAAGGCTGTTCTCTTGTTAATTGTTTTATGTAAGTGTTTTGTGTACAATAAAGAGTCATGCAAACAAACAAACACACATCAGACTTATAACACCCATCGTTTTTGCGTCGGGGGTTGAAAACATTTCCTACCAAAATCCGAACCATCGAAGTGAACCCCAAACAAGAACACAATAACGTCAATAACTCTTCCACCAACTCCGGATCCGCGAGACATCCTCCCACATACCTAGCCAGAGTTTTAACAAGGCAAACTTGTGTACTAACAAGAACATCGTTAGACCTGCCGATTGTAATCGGCTTAGTTACTAGGCCCCTTCAATAGGATTAAGCACTGGAAAATGAACACAAATAATAATCCCTTCATAGTTAAATGGAGAAGTTTGGGAGTACAATGCGAGTAATTGGTGGAGCGGTGCAGTGATTGGCCTCTTATTAAATATATATTATGTACTTACATACATATAATCACGCCTGTTTTCCCAAAGGGGGTAGGCAGAGCACACGAAACAGGAAATAGACATAAAACAGATTATGACTGTTTCACGCTTCGCAGCCACTTCTAGCATTATTTTAGGTGTGAATACAGATATAAGAGGTAGGTAGTATAATTGTGACAGGTTGCTAGCCATTCGCCTAAAGCATACCTAAACCCATTTCCTTAGTCGTCTCTCACGACATCCTCGGAAGAAATAGAGAGGTGCTAGGTAGGGCAACTATTTAATAATCTTAAATAAGCTTATTTATGTTGTCTTGCCTCTTCTCATTGAGTGCAACTGATTCTACGTTGATACAAGGAAGCTAGAGATCGTGTTCTAACGCATATTTCTGAATGCACTAAGTGAGGAGTGAAATAACAACGGATATTTACCGTCTATACATCAAGGCGGACAAATAGTAGAGGAGTGTCGATGCACAGAGTCGTTCCCGGTTCTAGATTCAAATTGTCTATAAGCTGGCGGAAAGGAGAATATTTCTAGAAAACGTTTGTAGGTTGTAGGTGTACTGTGATGATTCGTTATGAAAATTATGGGCAACTCACGTAATAAATCGAGTTTTGCTTGACATGGTTTGGACTAGTCTGTAGCCTTTCTTCAAAGAGCTATGAGGAGGATTGAACGTGAGTTAGCCGTATCTTTCATTATGAGTGAGCCTCACTCACTTCTGTTTTTCACCGATTGCTAATTTACTATCCTGTGTGGTATCAGGTACGAAGATTTCTTCCGTGGATGTCGTAAGAGGTAACTACAACAGGATAGCCACCAGTCACCATTACCACTTCCATATGTCTTTAACCCTAGAATTATGCTAGGTTGTATGTACCTATGTATGTATGCATTTAGATAAGTATTTAAGTAAAACGATATACCACTAAACGCGACCTTTTTTACGAATTGTCGAATTCTATACATTCCTTTTTAACACCGATCCTACCGAGACACTTCCAGCGTTTTCCAAAAACTACACTAACGATGTCTTCCATTCTTCAGACTTCACAATGCTCGATATCTAGTAATAGCGCGCTCACGAAAAGTCCAGGTGAACATTTCCGCCTACAGCCAACGGATTTACCTAACGATGGTACACGGTCTGACAATGGGTTCGAAGTAAAAGAGCAGATCAGTACAGTTGCAAATAGGTATCTAGTAGGTAACCATACGACAAAACCATGATTAATTCACGTTTCGCTGTGACTTCTGGCATTTTTTTTAGGTTTTAAGTTAAGAGGTAGAATAATGACAGGTTGCTAGCCTGTCGCCTAAAATATACCTCAACCTAATTCCTTGCCTCTTACAATATCCACGCAAGAAATGGAGAGAGATGCTATAGTAAACCTGACACCACCAGGCAACCATGACCAAGTTTAGTTAAAATAATATCTACTTACCTATATTAAAGTAAATGTCAAATGGTTCAGCACTAGTATTTGTAGAAAAAAAAAAATTAAAACGTACATAAACTATTCAACTATTTATACTTATTTACTGAGCTGCTATCAATTATCTAGTCTAGTGTATAGGTAGATAGAACGTGTATATCTTCACCGTGTATTCACTGCACATCGCCCCGATTTTCAATCACATCTGTTTGCCCACACCCTCTAGAGATCCACCAGCAATTATGTACAGTTTTGTTACACGTAAGTGGAAAAAACGTTTGATGGTTTAAATCGGAGCGACATCGCTTGAAAGCCGGTCAGTCCGATTAAAGCGAACTCTGTAAATAATCCAGAAATAATGAGGTAGCAATTAAATCCAGCTTTGAGACAAACATTGGGCGTGTAGAGGGCTCACATCAAAGGGACGGAGATACAAGTAATATGTGGACACGTGTTGTGTGCGGCGCAAGGCACCAGAAGTAGCGGAGTGCGTAATCACCAATTCGAGTGTGTGGTGATTGGTGATTAGGTGAGCGGTGTCGGCTCGGCATACATTAATTTACTTCCTGCTTTCTTCAAAAGTAGTAAATTGATAAAGTAAGAAAAACTGTCGAATGTGGTATGCCGAGTGGATTACAAAGTAAATTAAACAAAAATGTAGGAAGGAAACATCCTTAACTGGAAATCCTTCTCTGGCATGAACTGAACTGAAAAAAAAAAAAATTGTAGGTTGGGTTGAAATCACGATACACCTATTTATGAACCTATTCTTCGGCATGAGTATGTTTCGCGAATATTGTCACTGCTGGAGAGTTGGCGGTCTTTTTAAATAGTTTTGTTTGGTTTTTTTATTTGATTGCTTGTGAATTTAAAATGAGTGCCAAATTTTTCTTCAACAGGGGTACCTATGTATCAAGGACAAGGTCCTGGTAATGTGGACATATTACTACCATAAGACTAACTCACAGAGAAATTACCATGGGAAACTATCATCCCTTTATTAAGATTAGCTAAACACGATTAGGATCAGTTCGTAGCTCATTATTAGGAGCTGTAGGCTTAGCACAGCAACATGTGCGTGAAATCCCGTCACTTTCTGACGTCTTGAGTTGGACAGTGACAGACAAAGTCTATCTCGCACGCAACTCTGCTCGCGCCCTATCGTGCTAAGCTAGCAGTAAGCTTAGCACGGCAACAAACTCTAGTCGCGTCGCGCGCGGGACAGTCTACCCGTCATTTTCTGATGTCTCTGATTAGACAGTGATGGATATATAGACTATCTCGCGTCTTGCTTTGCTAAGCCGGCAGGTGTTACATGCTCACTTTCGAGTTGATGGGATACATTCAGAAATGCAGACATACATTTAAAGTGAAGTCCAGAATTAGACGAACTAACTTGACAGCCGAAAATGTTGCCAGACATAGGAAAAAATAAATAGTGATAAGTTTATGTCGACATAAATATGTCGATATTACCATGTGCTTTCTATAAATCTGATTCTATTTAAATTTTATCAAGTAATTCGTCGAAACTTTCACACTCTTACATAATTTCCCAAATATGGACGAACTACTGCAATTTACCGCGATTTAATATGATCTGAAGGATGTACGATTTACTAACAAAAATTTATCCAAGTTGGTGTATTATTAATTTCTACCAATTTTTATTATTATTCATTTACTTAGTAAAATTATTAGTTTGATTCCAAACACAATAATAAAGATAACAAAACTTTTTACTTTAAACATCGATTTTATAACAATACTTTTTACTTTACATCGATATTAACAGCACTGGCCAAACTGTGGCAACTTTAGTGCACAATGAACTGTCAAGTTAGTTCGCCTAATTTTGGACTCCACTTTAGTATCAAATCGCTCGTAACTTGAGCGTACAAAAAGTTTGAAGGTCTGTAGCTTTATGAGTTTTACTAGGCAGGTTATAAAGGCTTCAACAATTTGAGGAATGAATGCTAAAGTTTATTAAAAAGTTTTGCGGGGGTCGAACCCAGGCAACCATATTTTGAGGAAATCACACTCATCATCTAATGCAAAAGCTGGACTCTGAAAAAGTACGTACTTAAGCCGTAACATAATCTTTAGAGTTCCGTACCGAAGGACCCTATTACTAAGAATTTGCTGTCTGTCCGTCTGTCATTCACCAGGCTGTATCTCAAAAACCGCAGAAACTAGATAATTGAAATTTTTGCAAATTATGTAGGTACTTCTGTTGACGCTTTAACAATGAACATACTAAAAGCAAAATGAAATCAACATTTTAATTAATCCAATACGGAAAACGGGATTTTTTATCTTTGTTTGCTCTGCTTTAGATAAATATAATAAGCATTTATGTACAAAATAATACAATACCGTGCTAAATAGCAGTAACACCACGTGGATATCCACGTGGCTGCTACCATCTTTCAGTTAATGTCACGAAGCAACTGAGCTCGCACTATCCTGTTCCGGCACGGAGGTTAAAACTGCCGGTAGGACTCGACAACCGAACGCACGCAGCAGCAGCCGAAGTCGACGACACGTCGTTGCGTCATGTTGCTGTCGTCAGTTCGACTGCAAACGACAACCACAAACATCATCCACATACCTCACGATTTTAGCTGTCAAGAAGTAAGTCATGCTTTGGGGCAAAATTTTAGAGTAAGCTTAAGAAATTGCCGCTGTCCCCCGCCTCTCAACTCGGCAGCGAGCTCTTAGTAATGCAATAGTTAGTTGTAACCCAGATAGCAAGGAGCGAAACAAAGAGATGTTATGTCGCATAAAAAAAATTAAAGCGAAATAAAATCAACTTTTTTAGGCCGGCCAATGTGACATTTTTAACGATTGCAGTTACGTGTGAACTACACCGTCAGCGACATTACTGATCTGCGGTAAGCCGACATGAAGTGTGCTGTTCGACTTGTATGGTGCTTCATAGAAATACATGCCAGTAGTGTTATCAACGACGTGACGTCTGCTGTTGCTGCATGCGGTCGGTTATCAAATTGCACCTTTAATATCGCAAAAGCATTACATATTAGACTTTTGTATCATTACCATGAGTTTACAGTGACTGTATTCTTTAGGAACATCGTAAAAGATTTGTAAGATTTGTTAGACAAGTTCCCTTATCGTATTTTTTCATACTAGCTTATTTCCACATCGCATTTTTTCACAATCGCAAATTTAATTTTTCGTGTTATTTCATGTAGCGTTTTTTCATAAAGCGTTTTATAATGTTCGCGTTAATTTTTTTCGCTCATTTTACCAGTCGATTATTTTATCAGTCGCGTATATTTGTAGAGGTTTTTTTACATATCTCTTTTTTTAACATGTGGATTTTTTACTAAACTTTATTTTCAAAGTATTTTTCCCCAATTACACTCGACACAAAAGCTGTGTCGACGGAGCTCCGCTCACGCGGAGCTCCTATTCTTGCGTAATTTTGGCCCTCCGGGCCGCTAAATACCTAACATAACCTAAATCTACTTACGTTTCTGTGCTGATTTAAGTTTTAGTCCAGTCATAATTGACATCCGAAATCGAAAATTTAACAATAATTCCAAAAGTTTTCAAACTTCGGTCTAGTGAATGGTACATTGAGACAACAATAAATCTCATTTTGCAACCTTGTCCGCAGTCCGGAACATTGTTAAAATTGCAATTTAATTAATTTTTGCTGTATGGTCGTGAAAAAAATACCAAAAGTTCTGCAAAGTTGGAGTTGTGTTAAATATACTATTTTACATCACGTGTCAAATTTGCAACCAATTCAAGTGTACGGAACATTTTTTGTTATTAAAAATTAATGTTTTTCTTTATTAAATTGAAGGAAAACGTTCCAAAAGTTCTGCAAACTTGACACATACATCGGAAAAATATACCGAACGGTTGTATAAATTTGCAACCTTTTTGGTCGACCGGAACATGTTTATTTATAATTCGTTTTAAATTCGTGGTCATTTTTTGAGCAAGGCTGTCTCGGAAAAATTACAAAAGTTTTGAAACTTGGTTGCAAACTTCGAAAACATCTATTCTGATGCATTTACAAATTTGCAAAATTTTTTTTTACAATATCCTTATTATACCAGTATTGCATCAGAATAGATGTTTTCGAAGTTTGCAACCAAGTTTCAAAACTTTTGTAATTTTTCCGAGACAGCCTTGCTCAAAAAATGACCACGAATTTAAAACGAATTATAAATAAACATGTTCCGGTCGACCAAAAAGGTTGCAAATTTATACAACCGTTCGGTATATTTTTCCGATGTATGTGTCATGTTAGCAGAACTTTTGGGACGTTTTCCTTCAATTTAATAAAGAAAAACATTAATTTTTAATAACAAAAAATGTTCCGTACACTTGAATTGGTTGCAAATTTGACACGTGATGTAAAATAGTATATTTAACACAACTCCAACTTTGCAGAACTTTTGGAATTTTTTTCACGACCATACAGCAAAAATTAATTAAATTGCAATTTTAACAATGTTCCGGACTGCGGACAAGGTTGCAAAATGAGATTTATTGTTGTCTCAATGTACCATTCACTAGACCGAAGTTTGAAAACTTTTGGAATTATAGTGAATTGATTGTCTTGACTGACTGGACTATTTATAGAAATATTATTATTAGCATTGTAGTTCTATGTTATATAGGAACATTTAAAATACTTACGCTATTATAAAAAATCAACATGTTAAAAAAAGAGATTTGTAAAAAAAAAGTCTACAAATATACGCGATTAATAATAGAATCTAGTGGTAAAATGAGCGAAAAAAATAAACGCGAACATTATAAAACGCTTTATGAAAAAACGCTACATGAAATAACACGAAAAATTAAATTTGCGATTGTGAAAAAACGCGATGTGAAAAAAAGCTAGGTATGAAAAAATGCGATTGTGAAATTTCAAACAGCCGCCGTCATTTAGCCACCTGAAAAGGATTTATCAGCCAAGACGGAAACGCTTAACGCCCGAAAATATGGAGCAAATTCTGGTTGTTTACTTTAACAACAGTAAATGGGACATTCACGTAGAAAAAAAATGAGACGAGTAATATTATAAAATTGTTTTTAAAAACGAAGAAGAGTTCATTGAGTTATTTTTTTTTTATTATTTCTAAAAGCCTATTTTTACAAGCAAAGCCTTGGGTGATTACAAGTATATAGAACTAGCATCGATAGTTGAGTTTATCGATATAGGAACCCCCTACTTGTCAATCGGTTTTGCCCCGCGGATTCCTATCACGACCAAGTTACAAACATAGGTAAGTGGCTCAACAATCCCTGTTCGCAATGGTACGGCGACCGCATTAGGCAACCGACCGCTTTATGCTATAGGATCAGCCACGCATATGGAATCTATTCGATCGTTTACCTTTCACTATAAAACTCGTAACCGCACACATAAACAGCACTAGAAAGAAAACTCTTCCTCCTAAACTGAACTAGATACAACGAAAGAAAACTAGCTAAGCCGCAAGCCACTAAGTTTACAAATCCGCCGCTGTAACTGGCAGCGCAATTACTTGGCTAGACACCTTTAAATTCCCACAACATTCGGGAAATGGAAACGTCGTTTTGGATCCCGTTGCTAGTTGGTCGTGCGTGGGAGGGTAGTGGGAGAGCGTGTGCAAGGTTTTGGGACTAGATGCAGGTAGGGACAGCTCTTTAGGTTTTTAGTTTGTGTCCCATAAATCAACGGTTTTTGGATAAATCACGTCGCGCTTTCAAGGGAGTTAGTGGTTTGGGACACTATTCAATTAGGTATTGTAACTACGACATGTGACATGGGGTAGGGTGGGATATAAATTCCTAAAATGTGGTGAGACTTACTTTATGGATGGCGCCTGGTAGTTTTAATTTTCTTTTGCTTTTATAATTCATCTGTTAACCGATATAGTTAAATCACATTTTATGATTAGTTTTGAACCACAGAAATAACAACATTTTTTTTAATATAATTTCATGATCTTACGTTAACTTTCATATCCTTAGCTCCCGAGCTTTTGTTTTATTCTGTACAAATTATGCTGATTAAAGCAAAAAACAAAAGGTTAAAAGGAGTTGCAATGCACAAATAGAACGGCATTGCTTCTAAAATTGTTACCATTTAGTGGTTAAAAGAAGGAAGTTTCAAATCGGCGTATAATCTAGAAAAAATCATGATCCATATTTAGAACTGTAAATAAAAATACACTGGCGTTTCCGGTGTGAAAAAAAAGTATATTTAATCAAAGACACCACAGATAACATAAAAATCTATAAAAACATAAATTTGTATGAAAATGGTGTGCCATTTTGCACAATTTTTATTTTTTAACTATAAATATTATTTTATAACAATTCTTTGCCCAGAGGATTGGCTTCGCCATTCAGCGTGGCAATTCTGCCAATCTTCTGGGCACCCTGACGCCTGGCAGCGATTTGGAACAACTGTTTTATTTATAGATAGTTAATTGTATTTTTTAGTTTGTAATAGTTTGTATTTTTTTGAGTGTTAATAAAGTTTTATAATTCTTTTTATAAAAACGTCAAAATGAGACAAATCATTAGAGGATAGGAGTCGCATCACTTCTCCATACAAACGTGACTACGTTTACCCCTGTTTTCCCTGTTTTCTCCCTGAATAATGACATTAGAGCAAAATTTTTTTTTCATTCAATTTGTATCTGTTGTGGCTATGTCCCTATGATTTGCTTTTATCGATTTTCTAAATAAAAAAAAATAATAGAAATACCGTGTCTATTACCACCAGTGTCTATGTATGTGTGCATTATTTGAGCGCACTTTGTATGGAGATCTACTTCTGCACCTACCCGTGTTTTGTAGTATGGCTATTCGATGTTGCTGATGATGAGTCATTCAGTCCTTGGTGTGAAGATGGATGCGCGGGGGAGACAGTGAATCGCGACAAAATGGCCGCCAATGCTGTCAACGACTGCATCATCCCCAGACGTTCACCTGTAACCAAAAATATATACAGATATGTACTTATTGAAATGAGATTTTTCTCCAGGCAGATGTTATGGTTAGGGACTGAAGTCCACAGAGAAAAAGAATCGCCATGAAGTTCGTTGTTCCTGTCCACAAAAACCATCGAAGAACGACAAATTCTCTCTGTCCTGTTTCTGGCGAATGCTAGCACGTTCCCTGTGCATGCACCACATGTGGTGCATTTCGAGGCACTGACGACACGTGAGTGCGGCACATATGATGCACTGCCCTTTGTTAATGCTATGAGCTGATCAAAATCTGCACGTGTGATCTAGATTTCTAGATCATATTCATTTGCTTGCACGTATGATCAAAATAGTGCGTGTGCCTGGGAACTTATTATTTAATGAAATATTCCGACGCAAACCAATTAAAATAAAAAACTGCATTTTTTGACTGCCAGCTTCACAAGGAACGTGCTAGAATGTAGCTTTACAAAGAACAGTAATTGACTTCTCGGTATGCCATGTAATGGAAAGTTGAGGCCAAATGCATTACTTAAGTCATTGTGACAACAACATCTACATCCAGTCTTAAATGGAATTCGGGTTATAATAAATCTATTCGAGCATCCAGAGAACGGAAGCAGTAATTTCCAATGGCAAGAAAATGAACAGACGGACGAATCACAAAACTTACAAATACCCATAAATTCTATTTTAAACTTACCTGTACATGATCATGGTCCTGCGCCGAATGCAAGATAAACGGATCTGTGTTTTGGTTCATTAATTTCTGGGCTGAATCGCTCTGGACGGAACACTTCCGGACTGTCCCAGTACTTTAGATCCTTATGTAGTGCAGATACTGGGATCACAACGCGCGTGCCTTCCATCACTGTCAAACCCTCAAAGAGCTCACAGTCTTTCTGACAAATACGAGTCAAATTTCCACCTGGGGGAAACACTCTCATTCCTCCTTTGAACGCCCATTCCAAGTAATGCATTTCTTTGATGGCTTCGTAGCTGAATACATTGTTGTGTTTCGCGAGTACACTAGCAATATTATCTTGTACTTTTTTCTGAATTTCTGGATTATAGGCGAGCTCATGCAGAGTGTAGCTAGTGGAAGCAGTATTAGTATCGAAATAAGCTGTGAAAAACATGAACACTTGGGCTGCGATTAAATCGTTGTTTAATTCTAAGGAAATTTGTTTAACAGTCCCGTCTGGCGACTGCACCTCGCTCTCTATTCGTCCTTTTGCCTTGATGTTCAACATAAAATCAATGAAACCATTTTGACTAGGTTTTTTGCTAGCCTTATCTCTAATTCGTGAATAGATAAAATTGCAAAAATCTTCTTCTAAATTAGCTAAATATTTAAACGACGACTTTTGCGACAAATTTTAAAGCCAAATCGGGCTATTTCGGAATGTTCTTCTTTTTGCGAATCTGAATCTATTCCTAGTGCGTATGCGCTGGTGAAGTCTATGTTGTACCTCGCCATGAGGTTGACGGGGTCGACGGGCTGTGCGCCGGCGCCTTCGCCCATCAGGCGCTCGCACAGCCTCTCCGTGCGCGACAACACTATTGGGAACATAGCCTTTATCTTGCTACCCGTAAAAGATGGCCGCTAGAAATCACCTTCAGCGAAAAACACATTTCTCAAAAGGGTTTCTACTTTATACTTTATGCTGTCCTTCTAAGTAGCCGCGAACATGGAAACTTCTGAATTGCGTCGCAAATATGGTTGCAAGGAGTTCAGGGTCGCGGACTATCAGTGTGGGTTGAGTGAAATAAAAATAGCCAACAAACCTTTCTTCGGGGTCTTTCCAGTACAATTTTTCTGCAAGTATTGTTCTATTCTGCTTCCCCAGAACATTCGGCAGGTTGCTGCCGAATAGTGGTAGGGGCTCTTCATATTTCACGCCTCTGTTTTTCCAGTACTTGAATGTTCTAGTCGTGTAGAAATATAAAGTTGTCAAAAAGACCAATGTAATGGCAAGATAATTTAACATTGTAAATTGAATTTGAGACTGGTGATCACAAGTGTGATCATTCTGTTCTGAAAGTCGATATATTACGCAAGCTCATAAAAATATTACATTTGCGAATATTAATGTCAAGTATTGTATTGTTATTCAGAACAGGTAAAGGAATATGACGCACTTTATATGTGTGCTTTTGTATCTAGTTTTAACTAGTTGTTGCCAGTGAATTTGAGTGTGTTCCAAAGAAATTGTAAGCTATATGCAAAAGTACTGTAGAGTATCGTGATCAGACCTTCCGAGTGAGCGAACGCGAGCACTGTCTTGTCCGTTTATTCGATACCTACGTGTAATCGAGGCACAAAATGGCAGTGTAATACGTAAAACGCTGGTAGTTCTGAAAACTGACACTGTTGAAAAGTGACCTCAGCCGAAATAATGCAGCCGTAATGTGGAGCGATTTTTTTGCATGAAAATGCCTCTACTGGTTTCAAGTGAAACCACGAAAGTATAACAAAGAAAGAGAGAAATATTTTCATATTTAAATGATTAATAACGTGTTTTGTACAATTAAACATAAATCCACAACAGAACACATACATACATTCATACAATCACGCCTGTATTCCCAAACGGGGTAGGCAGAGCACACAAAACGCTACATAGACAAAACGATGATTATTTCACGGTTTGTGGCCACTTCTAGCATAATATTTTTTCAGGTTTTGAGATGGCAGGTAGTACAATAGTGACAGGTTGCTAGCCTGTCGCCTAAAGTATACCTTAACCTTTGCCCTTAGTCGCCTCTTACGACATCCACGGAAAAAATGGAGAGGTGTTATGCTAAACCCGACACCATACGGCGCACAACAGAATAAATCCATGAAAACCTTAAATATTGACCCAAAAGGAAAACGTATGGATTCCAAGGTGTTTCATTCGAATACGGTTGTGTTATTCTCTAACCACTCAAACGCAATTAACTAAATTCGTCGACGATCTCATTTTTGACAGCTAATTTTGACAGCTCGACGTTGAACTTTATTCTGTTACGTTATGCCTCGTTCACATTACTCGCGAAGTTGAACCAGTGTAGACCAGGGGTTCACAACCTTTTATTCGTCGAGCCCCCCCCGGATCACAAATAATATTTTTATGCCCCCTCCATATTTTTTTCAGTGATTACTAGCTAATAACTAGCACTAGCTACTGGCTAGCCAGTGATTGTAAAGTTGATAGCAATTGCGGGTTAGTCGATTTTACTTCTTAAGTAGTAACTAGATTTTTATTAGATCAAAGGCATGCACTACAATTTTCTTAGTATGAAGATTCGATAGATTTATTTCTTAACTAGTTTACTCATTTTTTGTTGGATCAAAGTCATGCCACTACAATTTTCTTAGAATGAAGATTCGGTCGGTTTTTATTTCTTAAGTATTTATTAGATTATTGTGGAATTGGTGACAGATTCGGTCAATTTTACTTCTTAAGTAGTTAATAATTTTTTGTGGGATCAAAGGCATGCAACTACAGTTTCCTTGGTGTGAAGATTAGCGGCAATCCTTCAAGAACTTTTTGTACCAGGTTGAGTTTCGGGTTCAGCAGAGGCCGGCGTACCGACGTAGGCGCAGGAGAAACGTCGTAATGGGACAGAACGGCCGCCAACCCAGACATCGACTGCAACATCCCCAAACGCTCTCCTGTAATCAATTACATAACACGTGAAGCCTTGGAGTCGGTGTACGATTTTGTATCGATGGCGGTCGAGACAAGGAGAACTGGTTCAGAATGCGAAGATTGTATGCAAACTGAGACAGCGCCTCCAATCGGCACGTTTGCACAACTGCCACAGTCGACACAGTTTCCATACAATTTTTCGCGTTAATACGCCATTAAAATCGACGCGTTTCTTGACTGACTTCTTTACATTCGACGCTTTGAAGTCCTTAATTTAATTTCGTTTAGGGTAGGGCGCCGCGCCGACTCAGGGATTTAAACTGTCAACTCCACACTTATGCTCGAGGTTGGTTTAACAAGTTACCATAGCCATCCAGCGTGCTAAATAGCCATAAAATCATTAAAGGCAAGAAAGAAGAGATATTTAGATTTAAATAGATTGTGTATGTACCTAATTAGATTTATGTTTCAATGTTGAACTCAATTCAAAAATCTTTCATACTAAACTTACGTCTCCTTATAGCCCTTAAAGAATAATTTTTCGAAAAATATTTTACAAGTTCTTGATGACTTCCAATGAAGAACCTGAATATAGAAAATTTATTCGATTCCCCATTTTACCTCCTTAATCATCTCAATTTTCAAAAATATTTTCTTAAACTCCAACTTTTAGAGGCCCGGAAGGGGAGAGCCCTGGACACCCATTCATTCGATGTTTTTTTCCATGCACGCGGCGGCGACGTGTCCTCAGTTTACTCAATCGGCGCGGCATTAAATTTGCATTGTCAACTTACGTTGTCTCTGTGTAACGAATCGAATTACAGACTTACCTATACAAGACCGTGGTCCGATTCCAAATGGAAGATAAGCAGATTTATGTCTCGGTTCATCAATTTCAGGGCTGAATCTCTCTGGACGGAACTCTTCCGGGCGGTCCCAGTATTTAGGGTCCTGGTGCAGCCCCGTTACTGGGATTACAATGCGAGTGCCTGGCTCTATTGTCAGACCTTCTTTACCAACTTCACAGGTTTCCTCGCAAATTCGCAACAAGTAACCCCCCGGTGGGAAAAACCTCATACCTTCTTTAAAAGCCCATTCCAAGTAATTCATTTCCTTGAGTGCGTCATAACTCAATTCGTTGTTGTATTTTGCGAGTACACGGTCTATTTCGGCTTGTATTTTTTTCTGCTCTACTGGGTTATAGGCGATCTCGTGTAGTGTGTAACTAGCGGAAGCAGAGTTAGTATCGAAACCAGCTGTGAAACACATGAAAACTTGTGCTGCGATCATGTCATCATCAAAATCCATGGAAACTTGCTTCAACGTCCCGTCTGGCGATCGCGACTCGCACTCCATCTTTCCTTTTTCCTTGGTTTTCAACATCAAATCAATGAAATCATTTCTATCTGAAGGTTTACTAGTCCTGACTCTCAGAATATGACCGAGCAACTCGCAGAAGTCTGTTTCAATTTTGTCTAAATATTTCAAATCTTTGAACGTTTCAGGGAAAACCCGTTTTAGTAAGTCAACTATGAAAACTTTGACTCCTGTGCGATTGATTTTAGTAACAAGATGACATATTTCAGAATGCTCGTTTTTTTGGGAATCTGAGTCTATTCCTAGTGCGTATGCGCTGATGAAGTCTATGTTGTACCGTGTCATGAGGTCATAGGCGTCGACGGGCCGCGCGCCGGCGCTCTCGACCAGCAGGCGCTCGCGCAGCCGCGCCGTGCGCGACACCGCTATCGGGAACATTGCTTTTACCTTACACGCAGTAAACGACGGGGCTAGGGTCTTCTTCAGAAGCCGCCACAAATCACCATCAGCAAAAAATAAATGTTTCATCAGGGTTTCCAATTTATATTTCTCCTGGCCATCTAGGTAACCTCGCGAGGGAAATTTTTTGAAGTACGTCGTGAATATAGGATTAAGGAGGTCTGGATCACGGATTAACAATGCGGGATTAGAAAAATAGTAATGGCCGACAACTTTTTCTTCAGGGTATTTCCAGTACATTTTTTCAGATAACTGTGTCATGTTCTGCTGTCCGAAAACATGTAGCAGATTGTTACCAAAAAATGGTATTGGTTTTTCATATTTCACTCCTCTCTTTTTCCAGTAGTTGAATGTTCTTGTGGTGTAGTAGTACGTTGCTGTTAAGAAAATCAATACGATGGCGAGGAAAATAACCATGATGAAAAAAAAAAACTGACAGCAAGTACGTGCTACTTCTGCTGAAGCAGACTATGATAAACTGTGTCAATAATTAATATACAATGATTTATATTATTTTTTTGCCATTCAGGTCGAACGAATGTAGAAATTAAAGACAAATAACTACATTGTTATGTAAAATAGCACAGTTAATGAAATCCTTGTGGTGAAAATGCTCTTACGTCTTTACTTGTTACGTACACAATACAGATCTTCTATGTTTTCAGGAATTGTAATAACTACCGTCACAAAACATTAGTTAGATATTCATATTAATGTTTACGCGGGACTTAATCTTAGTCCCGCGTAAACATTAATATGTGTGAGAATCACGAAAGTTTAAAACAGTAATTAGTTAGTTATTGTCTAAACTTACGATCTTGCCGAACTTCTCTCAGGTCCCTTAGGCTTAATTCACACCAGAAGAGCAGCGCAGCGCGGCGTAGCGGAGCGCAGTTTCAGTGTCATGAGAATTTCAACTTTATTTTCATTACAATAAGACTTTATTATCGCATGAGAAACTCTAACGATGCGCGCGGATGCCCGCGGATCCGCGGGAATTCCAGCGCATTCCATAAACAAAGCCGTGCGACTGCGCGAGCTGTCGCGGGAATGCCCGAGGATGTACGTACGTATACGACGTATTGGTATTAACTTGCCGTAATATTAATGATTTTAAAAGAGTGAATAACCCAGTCAGAATCACCCGCCAGACCGGACGACTGCAAGCGGTGCCGCAGCGGTTGGCGCTGCTCGATTAAAACCCGCGCGTTGTAGGCCCTAGACTGTATGAGAAACTACCCGCCGACCTAAGGAATGTTACTTCGGACGGAACATTTGGATGCCAGCTAAAAAAAATATTGTTGAATAAATCAATTTATTCGGTAAAAGAGTTTCTCGAGTACCTAATTATTAGCTATTGATGTAATGACGAAGGTACATCAGGCCTGTTGTACTTTGGACAGTTTTCACTTTTTTTGTAGCGGCTTTTGTTCTCTTCGCTATAAAATTTTCATAAAATGTATTATCTACACTAATTTGTTTGTTTGCATGTTTGTTTGTTTGGTTGTAATGAATAGGCTCAGAAACTACTGGACCGTTTTCAAAAATTCTTACACCATTCGAAAGCCACATTATCCACGAGTAGTCGAGTAACATAGGCTAAATTTTATTTTGAAAAAAAGAGGATTCCGTAAAATATTTGGGTTTAGATATCTACATCTACACTAAGTAATATTATGAAGAGGAAAACTTTGTTTGTTTGTTATGAATAGGCTCAGAAACCTACGACCCCAAAATCCGGAATTTACGCGAATGAAGTCGCGGGCGGAAAGCTAGTTGATTTATATATGTAGTTCAATAAGTGATCTTTCTATTATTTGCATTTTTGGAAGCCAAATTCTGACCATTTATTAAAAACATATTTACCGAAAGACGGCCAACGCAGTCATCATAATAATTCAATTTTCCTTTAAGGTACGGAACCCTAACAACACCAAAAAAGTTCCGATGACTAGAAAGCTTTTTTTCAACTTATTTAAGGGGAGTACTGGTTTTTGTATAAACCACACAAATAATAAACTAGGCCTATACGAACACCACTATTGGTAAATTCTTAACAAGATACAGATGGCCGCACTCGGTAAAACTTCCAAGCGCGTATTGTATGCTCGAAAGTAAAAGTCATAAGTGTCAATATTATTATATTGGATTCAGGATATTTCCTGAAGTGTAATTAAATTTGTAGAAAAAAATATTGATTTACTTTACTAAATGATACGGTAAGCGATAGTTACCTACATTTAGTAGTTCTCTGCATGCCGCTCGCGGTAACCGCAACAGTGTCACATACATAGTGGTATACGATAGTCGGCCGGGTTTTGCAGGTAGAGTTGCAGTGCTAAGGCGGTAGCATCGTACAGTCAGGGAAATTGGATGTTTAGCAGGTTAAGATACTTCTAAAATTGGCTTTATTACTATTTCCAGCCAGTTGCATGACATAAATACTCAATATTGAACTTCGTAGTGAAGTTTGTCCTATAATGCGAACAAATTATGAAGGCGGTCAACGTGCTAATTCAGATTCTCTGACTATACAAGTTCCTATGGCTCCAGAGCTCACATGATAAGAATACAAGAGTCTAATGGATAACATACACGTAACAGTATACTTGCGCAAACCTGGACTTGCGCAAGTATACTGTTACGTGTGTTGGAAGATAATTGCGCAAATTTACATATACGTCTATTTGTGCAAGTCCAGGCTTGCGCAAGTATACTGTTACGTGTATGTTAGCCATAAGTGTTAGAATTAAAATTACACAGAACTAAAGCACACGTAGCCCGCCGCATTCGGCACGCAACAGCTGTCACAGAGAGACGGCGGTCAGCAGACAGTCTAGTCTAGCCAACGTTTGTTGATCGTAGTTTGGAATAAATGCGGCAATCGGTAGGTGAACGACTATTGCCGCTTTACCGTCTTCAAAAACCGCGTTTAGATGTACTCGACCCCTTAAATAGACACCTGATTTGAATAACAATAACTTGTTGGCATTAACTTTTTACTAAGTACTGACGAATTGAAATATAGGCACAGGTGTAGAGTATTCTGAACAGAAGCAACGTGATCGTGTCTCGTGACTCACAAGTTCACTTCACAATGTTGAATTACCTGCTAATTTTCTTCGGCTTCTTTATATCATTATACTTCTACACGACCAGAACATTCAAGTACTGGAAAAACAGAGGAGTGAAATATGAAGAGCCCGTACCACTATTTGGCAGCAATCTCCCGAACGTTCTGGGGAAGCAGAACAGAACAATGCTGGCAGATAAGTTGTACTGGAAATACCCCGAAGATAAGTTTGTCGGCTATTTCTATTTTACTAATCCCACGCTGTTAATCCGTGATCCTGATCTCCTTCCAGCCATCTTTACGACGGAATTTAAAAATTTTCATGTTCGAGGTTACTTAGAGGGCCAACATGAGTATAAAATAGAAACTCTTATGAAAAACGCATTTTTCGCTGAAGGGGATTTTTGGCGGCTATTGAAAAAGACTTTGTCGCCGTCGTTTACCAGCAGCAAAATAAAAACAATGTTCCCGATACTCGCATCTCGCACGGACAGGCTGCTCGAGCGCGTGGCGACCGAAGGTGCAGGCGCTCGAACCATTGACGCTTTTAACCTCATGGCACGATACAACATAGACGTCATAAGCGCCTACGCACTCGGAATAGACTCAAACTCACAAAAAATTGAGCACTCTGAAATAAATATACTTGCTTTTAAAACTTTTCGCACAGAACTTAAAGACACCGTAGTATATTTACTAAAACTGTTTTTCCCAGCGATATTTAAAAATCTAAAGTATTTAGGAAACCTGGAAGAAGACTTTAACAATCTGGTCAATATTGTTTTAAGAGAGAGAACTGGCAAACATTCAGAGACTAATGATTTTATTGATTTCATGATGAATGTTAGGGCAAAAGGGAGAATGAATAGCGAGATCCAACTGCCGGATGGTACAGTGAAACAGGTTTTCATGGATTTTGACAATGATTTGATGGTAGCGCAAATATTCATGTTTTTCACAGCTGGATTTGATACTAATTCTGCTTCTGGTAGCTACACCCTACATGAGCTCGCGTACAACCCAGAGGAACAGAAAAAAATACAAGCTGATATAGACCGTGTACTCGCAAAGCACAACAACGAATTCAGCTATGAGGCAGTGAAAGAAATGAATTACGTGGAATGGGCATTTAAAGAAGGGATGAGAGTATTTCCACCGGGAGGGAACTTGACTCGTGTGTGTCAGAAGGATTACAAATTCGATAGTGGTTTGACAGTGAAGAAAGGCATGCGTGTCGTGATCCCCGTAACTGGGCTGCATCAGGATCCTAAGTACTGGGACAGCCCGGAAGAGTTTCGTCCAGAGAGATTCAGTCCAGAGATAAATGAACCAAAACATAAATCCGTTTACCTTCCATTCGGCGCTGGACCACGGTCTTGTATAGGTATGTTTCACTCTTGTGATGATTTTGTGATTTCTGTATAAATAAATTTGGTGCAGTCTAAACACAAATCTAAGAAGTGAAAAATATTGCATTCATATTTTGTCATTTCTGTGTAAAAAGCTATATTTTTGGTTGCAGGTGAGCGTCTGGGGATGATGCAGTCGATGGCAGCACTGGCGGCCATTTTGTCGCGATTCAATGTTTCCCCCGCGCCAACTTCCCTGCGCCGTCCCCCATTGAACCCAAAAATCAACCTTGTGCAGAATGTCCTGGGAGGCCTACCGCTGATTTTCACACCAAGAAATCTAAATTAAATTGTCAGATGGACAGACAGACTGACGGACAGCGAAGTGATACTACTTACTATAAGGATATTTTTTTTCATTTAGAAGTACGGAGCTCTAATTGAATGAGTATTATACCAAGGAGTTATTACCACAGCTTAGTTTTGTACGAAACATTCCACGTACAAATGTACCAACGGCCTCTTAAGCCTAGTTCTTTTATTGAAACTAAAAGAGACTTTCACTGTTCAAATACATCTAGTTGCTAAATTACTTGCTTCTAGACTAAAATACTAACCTAATGCGAACTAGTCTCAGCCACAGTTGCAAACAGACTTCGGACGGTGCTTTCTGGAATATCTGGAAGAGTTGTACCTAGTTGTCTCACATTGGATAACAAAGCCATATATTGTACATTAGTTTTATTTACACTGCTAACTTTTGATTTTAAGATTTATGTGCATTAACACAATATGGACATATCCGAATTAAATGATTATTAGTTTTTAATTACTTGTCAAACTTTCTTTTCATCTGTTCGTTGATTCCATCAATACTCAAGTCGCCAGTTTGAAAGCTTGCAAAATGCTTCCAGCTCTGTTCATAAATGGCCAAGGCACGAGATCAATTAGCAAGTTGTACGGCCAAGTTAGCATTGTTTGGGCGTTGTGAGACGGTGAATTGGTCTCCGGGATCGCGCTGTCGCAACTTGTGTCTAACTTGTAACTTGTAAACTATATTTACAAGTTTTAACTATATGACAAGGTAGGGAATGAGATTGCATCAGGTGTTCCTGTTTGTTTTGCCCTGCGGCTAAAAAGGACTTTGTTTGAGTTTGGCCTTTGCATTTGTTGGGGTGCAGTTTATCTTGGAATCGAGGAGCTGGGAAGTTTAAGATATAACACAAACGATGCTGATTAGTATAGTTTAATTTTTTAAGGTGGTCTGTTAGTAATTTTAGGATTCCGTACTATTGCTAAGACTCCATTCTCTATCCGTCCGTCACTAATTAAAGTTAGGAAATTGATTTAAAATTGAATAGGATTGCAAATTATTTCAAATCTATCTAGTATATCTATACATATAATAAATCTGTAACAAGTCCGTGTCTGTACATTGAAGATATTTGAGAAAAACTGTTACTAGGGTGACGGAACCAGTTATGGACGGTTTAAGTTGACAAGCACCAGTGATGGACACTTCATTCATAATTTAAAGACCATAGAGTTGTGAATTGATTGTTCCAAAACAAATGACTTTTCCTTAGTGGGTAGTAAATAAAAGTCATTGTCCATTACTGGTTCTATGTCCATTACTGGTGCAGTCACCCTAGGGCTATTTATTAGCGTAATAGAACCCAAAACAATAGTTTTTAGAATTATTGTCTGTTTGTCTGTTTGTCTGTTTGTCTGTTTGTTTGTGCGCGCTAATCTCTAAAACGGCTTAACGTAGAAGGTTGCGGTTTTCACTGATGTATAGGCCATTTTTCGGATTAACATATAGGGTATATTTTATTTAAATCGGTACACAAATAAAAAAGTTACGTCCATTTTAAGAATTGATCAATTAGTGCTTGAAAGTATCGTTGTTGGTTTATAGAAAACTTAGTGAAAGCATTGAAGTTTTGTAATTTATAGTACTTTAAATGATAACATGGAACTTGCATAATTAAGAAAAAAAAATAGATAACACGAAAAAAAAGTCCATCATAAGAAGAGCTGGCAGTAATATACTAAACCGTACAAAATAGGGTTCATTTTATGTTGGATGTGCACAAGCGCGGCAAGCACTATACTATAAAGCCCGCCGCGAGCTCCACCGCCACTAACCTTAACAACTCAACCCCCTAAACATCTCGGAAGTTGACGTCCTACTGGAGGGCCGTCAACTACGGATCTATGCGGCCTACAGACCGGCGGCATCACCGGCCAACATCACGGCAGAACTTAGCGTGGCATGGCCAACATCACGGCATGGCACCCATGCAGATCATCCTGGCGGGTGATCTCATCGTCAAACATCCAGCCTGGCACTCCATCAACACAGATACCGCCTGAAGGGCGATCCACAAAGCCGCAGTCTTGGGACCCGAAGAACAGACCAATTACTGAGTTGCGAGCGGGTCGGAGCAGGTCATTGACTTCGCAATTAGCAAGAAAGTGACTGTAGAGATGGTGCAGGAGGCACTCCCTGACTTGGCATCCGATCATATACCAGTCCTGAAGTCCACGGCAACCACAATAGAACGGTGGCCGGGAAGACGCATCAACTGGAAAGTGTTCTCAGTAGCTCTGGAGAAGAAATCCCAGACCTGACCGATCACATCCGCTGAGGATGTGGAAGAAGCCGCAAACACACAGGCCGCCAACATCCAGAAGTCGCTTAGTCGAGCTACACACACTGTTCCGGAAACAAAGAGGAGAAACTCACTCCCAACCCAGATCCAGGATCTCATACAGCGTACCCGCCAACTGAGGCGGCGGTGGCGGCTGACTAGATGCCCTTCCCTAAAGACCCTAATAGAAAAGGCCAAAGAAGAACTGAAGTTGCATGTTACAGAGGCCTGGTAGAGTCACATCGCGTCGATAGACGGAGACGTCCTCTCCATCGACCGGCTGTAAAAACAGCTGAGCGCAACATCGACGCCAACGAGACCAATGCGAGATCGGGACGGCCAAATGTAGTACAAAGCGGAAGACGAGGCGGAGATCTTCGCCGAGTGCCTCGAGAAGCAGTTGCAGCCGAACCCATGGGACAACGCCGAGTACACAGCAGCAGCCAGCGAACACTTCGAGAGATACTTCACCCCACCCATCGAGACCCGCCATGACAACCCGTTATCGTCTCGCCCAGCGAAGTGGAAAGGGAGCTTAAGAGATCTAACCCAAAGAAAACACCTGGCGTCGACACGATCCCGAACATGGCCCTCTGCGACATCTACCGCGATGGACCACCGCGGCGATGACTAGAATCTTAAACGGAGTCACGCGCACCGGCCATTTCCCGACGGCCTGGAAGCTCGGTCGGTTGATAATGATACCGAAGCTTGGGAAGAATCTACAGAAACCGGAGAGTCATCGACCGATCGCGCTCCTCAGCACCATTGCCAAGGTGTTCAAAAGGTTAATGCTAAAACATCTGCAACCAAACATAGCACCGCGCCACGAACAGTTCGGCTTTCGTAGAGCGCGCTCCAGAACCCTGCAGCTAACGAGAGTGCTTCACTTCCTGGCCGAGCCGAGAAACAGGAAGGAGCAAGCAGCGGCTGTATTGCTGGATATTGAAAAGGCGTTCGACAGGGTATGGCATGAGTGGCTGCTATTCAAACTATCTGCGTTACCAGCTCCGCGCTCTGGCCTCCTTCCTAAATGACAGAAGACACGTCGTGACGGTGGTAGATGCTACCTCAACGGAGTGCCACATCCTAGCGGGCGTCCCACAGCGAAGCTGTCGGTCACTGGCCCTTTATGTTCTCTTCATCGACGACTCTCCGGTGATCGGTGACGTCCAACTGGGACTTTTCGCCGACGACGCAGCTTACGCAGCCTACTTCACTTCGTCGATGAATATCACCCACGCGACGAAAAAGTGAGCTGGTGCTTCCCTAGGGCTAGGGACCCCCCGACGCCTGTTATTCTGGCGGGCAGGAACCACCGGTGGGTTTTTAATGGGTATGCCTTCCTGTGAGGAGAGCCCTACGTAACCGTCGCGTCGTCCCCAAGACGTGGCGGTATGCGTAAAGCATTTTTCCACCGCCCAAAAACATCCCACCGCACCGACTGCACGACCAAGAGGTGTCGTGGACCAACTCGGCGAAAAACCTGGGCGTAAGCAGTACGTCGAAGAGGTCCCTCCCTACCCTAGAAAACTCCACGCTTTAATTCTCGCCGGCTCCACGTGTAACAACGTGTACAGAGAAGCTTTATAACTAATTGTTATATCTAATACTCAAAGTTAACTTTTTCCTGTAAAACACCCAAAATATAACCAATGGTTTTGCACGTTCCAAGTTTCACAAAACGTATCGTGTATGTGTTTTGCGTATCGTTTTTTTTACTCTGAATGAAGCGTTCAAGTTCACTTTCTTTTCTTGATATTAATTAGTACAAATGAACAGACAGTATCTGATAATCAGAGTTACTATTATTAGTGGCCAGAGTTAAATCGAAGTCCACGCGGACGGAGTCGCGGGCACAGCTAGTTTAGAATAAGTTAGTAAGTATCAACGTGGCTGACGATACGAGCCCGTGATGCCGATGCGCATTCTTTGTGGGTAAATTTTATCTTTGAACACTTTTCAGACATATTATTTTGGGTGTACCTAGATAAAGTTATGATAATTAGTCCAATTCTGCATACTTTTAATTATTTTGCAGCTTAATTTAAAGCCAACATCAACTCCGCAGATACCATATCTTCCCTGGTAATTCTAACCCCGCATCCATTGCAAAATATTGGGCAGTAGTTATTCATATTTTAGGGGATCGCCTGTGTCCTTGTTTAACTGTAGCCGTTCAATGTTGTGGAAACGTGTGGAAAGTCCCGATACGGCAAAACCTAACACGTCATAAATATTGCAAACCGTTACGATTTATTCCAGACAGAATTTTTTGTTTTTTTTTGTGAATGGGTTTAAATTTGGAATAGGTTGGTTGCCGTTGTACTGTGTTTTGTTTATCGTCGTTGGTCGACGATCGATTTGATTGGATTGTGACTTTAACAATCGAATCGAGTTAGTTAGTTGCCTTACTTCCTTTTGTGTTGTCTATGGAGTCAATAGGATCGCAAACCGCGTCATCATAATCAAACGCTTAGGCAATGTTGAAATCATTATGCGTTTAATTGTACAAAGAATTTGTTGTGTACTTTGTACGTTTTCATTGCCACGAATTGACGTATTTTTATGTTCCATTTTAGAACATGCATTGCGTCAATTTGTTAAGAAGAATAAGATACTTTTATTTACACGCCCGTGTTCCCTAATGGGGTAGGCAGAGCATTATAAACATGGCATTAACCATGACTTTTTAACGCTTGGCTTCTGGGAAAACTTTAAGTTTGAAAACCGATGGAAGAGGTATAATAGTGACAGGGTGCTAGTCCGTCCCCTGAAGCATACCTAAACCTGTCTCCTTAGTCGCCTTTTACGACATCCACGGAGGAAATGGAGAGGTGTTATTCTAGCAAAACGATGACGCCCATTTATTATCTATTATCCGTAAAGTAGTGATGTAAACATTTTAACTACATAAACGTGCTAGATACAGGTGCTTCCCGTTTCTTAGCGACGGATTGGTGAGGGTCACTCCGATGCAGGGGGTGCATAGAACAGCAAATGAATGGAGTAGGAATTAAGTTATTTATTTAGTTTTTTTTTTTGTATTTGCTGGTAATCAAAGATGCTTTTCCACCAGCGAAATGAGATGACACGTAATGTAGCGGGTATTGTAATTTGTATGATAACCAAGTATTTTCATCGAGAGTGAGAGGTGGGGATTCTCAACGTCTACATAAATTTTGTAGGTTTACTTACTCTAAATTAATTAAAAGAAACAGTACTAATGCAAGAATCATCTATCCTTAGGCATTAAGTACCAGATATTTTCCAATTAAGTCAATTACTGTTAAACAATCCGATACCTTTTTTTGTAGTGGACAATAGTGACCTAATACTTACTTAAGGTTGATTTATATCAAACGAACATACATCAAAAAGCAGAATACAGCATAAGTTTCAAAACTTAAGGTGTAAAAAAAGTTTGTACACAACTTTTACACCTACCGATTGTCAACGATAGAAACACCCTTGGCCAGTTTAGGCGATCCAGTTCACACGCTCGTCCCTCGTTTAAATTAAGAATCTTCACAGAAACAAAATAACAACGAAAGAATGTTCCGTCTCTGTCTACACAATAATTAAATAATAGATTGGGGTGAAATGAGCATTCGTTCATTTGGTCTTTGGCATTTAGTTACTCTATAGCTGCCGTGTTCGAGTTTGTAAACTGTACGCAGAAAGATCATCGTGTCAGAAACTGCAGGGTGTAGGACATTTACCTTCCACCCCGACGGATGTTAAGCTCAATTCACACCAGAAGAGCAGCGCAGCGCGGCGTAGCGGAGCGCAGTTTCAGTGTCATGAGAATTTAAACTTTATTTTCATTACAATAAGACTTATTATCGCATGAGAAACTCTAACGATGCGCGCGGATGCCCGCGGATCCGCGGGAATTCCAGCGCATTCCATAAACAAAGCCGTGCGACTGCGCGAGCTGTCGCGGGAATGCCCGAGGATGCTCGAGTAGTCGCGACGGCCGCTGTCAATACATATGTCAATATGTCAATAATTATGTAAATTCCAGCGACTTCCTACGCATTCCAGCGGCTTCTCGAGCAGTCGCAGGAATCCTCGCGCATTCTCCACGGAGCGGGTCGCTGCGCTACGCCGCGCTGCGCTGCTCTTCTGGTGTGAATTGAGCCTAAGACTCACTCTAACGCAATGCGTAAAGGTAACCAATGCATACCTACAATCACGCCTGTGTTCCTAAATGGGGTAGGCAGAGCACACGAAACGTGACACAGACAAAACCATGATTATGACTACGCGGCCACTTCTGCCATAGTTTTAGGTTTACAAAGATGGAAGAGGTTGAATAGTGACAGGTTGCTAGCCTGTCGCTTAAAACATATCTAAACCTATTTCCTTAGTCGCCTCTTACAACATCCACTGAAGAAGTGGAGAGGTGTGATAATCGTTACAGTTTAATTAATGGTCTAATCAATGGTGACGAATATTTTGTGAGGTTAGTCACGAAGGCACTAGTTTTACATATACATACATACATCACGCCTGTATTCCCAAGAGGGGTAGGCAGAGCACATGAATTCAAGAATTCAGTGCCACATCTAGCAATTTCAGGGTATCCAGATGGTTAAACGTGATATTGCAGTGACAGGTTGCTAGCCCATCGCCCACAATACACTAAACCTTTCCCAGAGTCGACTCTTACGACACCCACGGGAAGAAAGGGGGAGGTGCTATTCTAACCCGGCACCACACGGGAAACATATTATATACATGCATATTAACGCTTATATTCCTAGATGGGACAGGCTGAGCGCACAAAACGCTTAATAGTTTAGGTTTTTATAATATCAGTATATTTTGTGTTACTTTCACGTAAATACCTATAACACACATAATAATGTAGCCTAAATATGTCCCTGCTGGCTGGCTACAGGCTTCCTCTCAGTATGAAAGGGTTTGAGCTGTAGTTCTCCCTCGAGGTATTTGCGGATTGGCAATTTTATACACTACATTGAATTACTTCGTCGATGTGTTCAGGTTTTATTTTTATTTCCTCGCTACAAGAATCACAAGACATTTTCAATTAAGAGGAGTATTGATCGCCGTACAAAATTGAGCGAAGTTTCCAAAATAGTCCTAAATGAAAAGTCTGCAAATAGAAAGTTAATTTTCCTTGGCGCATCGGTAGTCTATTCTCTTAGGCTCAATTCACACCAGAAGAGCAGCGCAGCGCGGCGTAGCGCAGCGACCCGCTCCGTGGAGAATGCGCGAGGATTCCTGCGACTGCTCGAAAAGCCGCTGGAATGCGTAGGAAGTCGCTGGAATTTACATAATTACTGACATATTGACATATGTATTGACAGCGGCCGTCGCGACTACTCGAGCATCCTCGGGCATTCCCGCGACAGCTCGCGCAGTCGCACGGCTTTGTTTATGGAATGCGCTGGAATTCCCGCGGATACGCGGGCATCCGCACGCATCGTTAGAGTTTCTCATGCGATAATAAATCTTATTGTAATGAAAATAAAGTTGAAATTCTCATGACACTGAAACTGCGCTCCGCTACGCCGCGCTGCGCTGCTCTTCTGGTGTGAATTGAGCCTTAGGCCCTGCGCAGACGACAGCCTATCTGCGACGGACTTTTTAGCCTGAAAAATAGAATCTATGGCATTATATGCAGCAACGCATATGATGCGCAAACAGTCCGGCGCACAATGCATACAATCCACGCAGACTTTGTGCGCCGCAGACTCGATCACACAAAAAGTCTGTCGTGTGCGCTGGGCCTTAGGAACGTTGTGATTGTATTATTCAATCATTGTTATAAATGAATAAGACTTGAACATTAAACTACCGTGAGTCTCACTCATCTTATAAAATACGGATAACTCACGTTTTAAGCTCCTTACGACCTGCGTCCTATATGTACATAGTACATAAAATCCAAGTTATTTGTAACCTTGTCTTTTGACATTAAGAGTCAGTTTTGAACTACACATAATTTGACGCTGGTCGTCAGGAGGTTAAATCGAGTTTAGCTCGTCATGTTTCGACCTATTTCGTAGCCCTTCATCTAGGAGCCAAACGCGCACTGCGCGCCAGCGCTCTATTCTTATTCTATTCTGTGTAAGACTCATTAAAGTGTATAAAAGAATGAACCTTGAAATGAAAATGAAGTATGAAAAAATATTGTAAAAGATATTTAACGTATATCAGAAATTTAATAAGAAAACTAACCTATTGTGAGTGACGTATTCGTAAACTTAGTCAGTACATGTGTCATATTTTGAATTTCAAATATGTATTGACTCTACAAACACGTTATTCAAACATACAAAAGGTCATTTTCTTAAGTTTACCTGAACCACAAAATTACCAGCTAGCACTTAAATTCACACCACATTTGTTTCTTTTTGGGATATAAAATTGATTATCAAAGGGGTTTACTATAATATATATTATACCTACGTACCCTCTTTCCCACAGGGATAGGCAGAGACCACTTTGTACCACTTGCTACGACCCTGAGATGCCTCTTTTGCTTCATTCACATTCATAAATCTCTTCATTCTGTCCTGTGTGGTGTTGGGATAGAATTACTTCTCCATTTTTTTCGTGGATACCGTATGAGGTGACTAAGGAAATAATAGGTTTAGGTATGATTTAAGCGACAGGCTAGCAATATCTCACTGTTACTCCCCATTCATGTTAAAATTGTACTATTAATGTTTTTTTTTTTTCTTCTTTCTAAAATAAAAATTTGCCACGAAATGTAGAATAGTGATGGCCTTGACCATGTAACGTTTAGGGTGCTCTACCTTCCCCACTTGGGAATACAGGCGTGATGTTTATGTGTATGTACGTATGTAGTTGTGTACAGTTTGCAATAGACGACGCAAAAAATACGAAGACAATTAGGTACTTGATAATGACAACTATTCAATTCTTATTGTGACAGCGGTGTTAATCATAAGTGGACAGGAACTTATCAAACTTGAAAGAAAAGCAAATAATGAGTTTGTAAACCATACGATATATTCTAAATTTTAAACATAGAATCACACACATCACTCACACATACAACAGGTGACTTACTTAAGTTTTTTACATATACCTACTGGTTCTTGTAAGATTCTCATCCTATGTTACGTTAAGTACTGTCCGACCAGCAAGAGAATCCATGGATCCCCGGTTTACTCCAGGAGCCCTACAAACACTCCGAAATAGCTGGTTAACTTGTGAAATGTTAATTCATGTCCTCAATTACAAATAACTGTCTAATTAAACGGTTCCGAGCCTCCAGCCATGTGGCTCCAAGTGAGCAGGTAACCAGTGACACACGGCCGGATTTGCTGGTCAATTTGGTAGTCGACTGATTTAATAACTATTTTTAACCGACTTCAAAAAAGGAGGAGGTTCTCAATTCGTCGGGGTCCTTTTATTTTGTTTTTTTTTTTTTAATTTTATTTTTTTATGTGTGTTCGCTGATTACTCGAAGACGGCTAGACCGATTTGGAAAATTCTTTTTTTGTTTGAAACATTGTCAGCATAGCTTGACCTGATGATGGAATATGAGGGAAATCGAGGGCAACCCTCAAATTTTATAGGCACAGGTAATGTTTTTAGTACATTTTTCAAAGCTACACCAGTATTTACGTTGGGCAGTAAAAAAAAATGACTGAGCTGATGATGGAAGGTCAACTCCTTAATGCTTAGGAGTTAAAGGATAATTCTTTCAATACTGAATGCACCTGCAGGCTGGAAATTATAATTTCAGTAATTAGTGAGGTCTGCTGGTGATGGAAGGTCATCCTCATTAGACAAATGCTTTTAGTATACCCCAAATTTGAAGTTGTTTTTTTTTTGTTTAAAATTATATCTACACAATGTACCTAACGCCTGTGTTCCCAATTGGGGTAGGCAGAGCATACGAAACGTGACATAGACTAAACCATGATTATGGCTTTTTCACGTTTCGCAGCCACTCCTAGCGTTATTTTAGGTTTGAAAACAGATGGAAGAGGTAGTATAATAGAGACAGGTTGCTAGCCTGTCACCTAAACATACCGAAACCGATTTCCTTAGTCGCGTCTTGCGACATCCACGGAAGAAATGGAGAGGTGCTATTCTAGACCCGACACCACACGGAAATCGACTGAATTAATAACAATTTTATCAGAAGAAAGTGAGCTGATGGGCCTATTGACCAGTAAAAGGTCAAGCGATGCGTCATTCTCATTGGATAGTTCTAAAACTGTACTACCGCAAATAAACTCAAATGTTTGTGTGAAAAAGTTACATACAATCACACCTGTGTATCCCAAATGGGATAGGCAGAGTACACGAAACGTTACATAGTCCACCATACTAATAGTAACCATGACTATTTACGTTTAAAGCAGCATTCAGCATGATTTTTGATTTAAATAAGTATACATGAAAAAGGTATGATAGTGTTAGGTTGCTAGCCTGTCGCCTAAAACATTCCTAAACCTCTATTCTTAGTCACCTCCACGACATCCACGGAAAAAATGGAGAGGTGTCATTCAAAATATGACGTCACTCACTCTAAAAAATTAAATCAGCAATTCTGCATTGCCAATCGTCCAAGAGCATCGGTGATTGTGTTTAGTCAAGTCACTCACCTTCAGTGCTTGTTTTCCTGCCTTGTGGTATAAAAATACAGTATTTTCTTTTGCATCGTATTTGCAAAGGAAAAAGACAAAAACGAAATAGGTACCTACTTTAGTAACACACGATAATGACGCATGAGATTGATGTCTGCTTGCTACTATTGTAATGATGATTCGATACGGTGTGGTGAAATGGTGTTTTTTCCAGTCAGTTTCTGTATAGGTATATGTAGAGACAAAGAAAATACACATGTGCAAGGACACTATTGAACTGTAATTTTGCTTGAGTAGGTACGTAAAATACTGAAGATTTTTTTTGTCTATTGCAATTTAAAACTTTTAATTTTTATCTTTTCTGATGAAGAAAATGCGTATTGGTTGTCGGGTTTCAGCTGCAAATAAACGTTTGTGATAATATCATTGGACATTGGACAAATAATATAAATATATTGAAAATAGTATATTATGATCATCATCAGCCTATATACGTCCCACTGCAGGGCACAGGCCTCCTCTCAGTATGAGAGGGCTTGGGCGATAGTTCCCACGCGGGCCCAGTGCGGATTGGGAACTTCACACACAACGTTGAATTACTTCGTCGCTGTGTGTAGGTTTCCTCACGATGTTTTCCTTCACCTCATATTATGATATTAATAAATAATCTACACTAATATTATAAAGAGGAAAGATTTGTTTGTTTGTTTGTATTTTTGTATGTTTGTAGTGAATAGGCTCAAAAAGTACTGGGCCGAATTAAAAAAAAAAGTACTACTGGAATGCTACATTCTTCTGAATTGACATTGGCTACTTTTCATTTTGAAAAAAAAAATAGAGATCCTTGATAATCGTCAATAATGTAACCAAGGGTGTAAAAAAATCATCTCGAATATAACGCGAGCGGAGCCGCGGGCAAAAGCTAGTATATTATAGATAATCCAGGACTCCTGAGCACACGAATGCATTCATTATACAAACATCAGACCGGTTGGGTCCCAACCGGGAATCGAACTCGGGATTCTAAGCTTCACAGTCCGATTCTCTACCCACTGGGATTAATGTCAGATACACTGACCAGTGAAACCTACCATTAATGAATTTGAAAATAGTTTACACTGGTACACGTCATTGTATTTAAATAAATAATGCACAGGTTTATTGTAGCCAGTTTCAGTCGGGATTATTTCGAAATTAGGTACTTACTGGTAATTTTCGTGTTATAGCACTCGTCGTAAGTAAAACGTGAAAAAAAATCAAATTCGCTACAGGAGTTTGCTACGGTGGAAAACGTGACAAAATCTTCATATTTGACCATCTGTTTACGTCGGCAATTTTTTTATACATACCTACTTACATCATATTTCTAAATAAATTCCCAAATGAGGTAAACTGAGCACAGGAAAACGCCACATTAAAAATCATGACCATTTCACGTTTTTTAGTCAATTTTAGGTCCAAGTTAGATGATAGAGGTATAATAGTGACAAGTTGCTAGCCTGTCGCCTAAAGCATTCCTAAACCTGTTTCCTTAGTTACATCTTACAAACCCGACACCATACGGGAACCTACTATTACCAAATGTCATACTGATGTCAGAATTATACAGGATAGCTGAAAATTGACCCTAGCTATTTTAACCAGTGGATGGTATACGCGTCGAAAACCCCTGTAAAGTTTTTACCCCGGAATTTTAATGTAAAAACAAATACGAAAATCTGAAAACATTGACTTTTCTTTTGTACTTTGGCTCTAGGCTCAATTCACACCAGAAGAGCAGCGCAGCGCGGCGTAGCGCAGCGACCCGCTCCGTGGAGATTGCGCGAGGATTACTGCGACTGCTCGAGAAGCCGCTGGAATGAGTAGGAAGTCGCTGGAATTTACATAATTATTGACATATTGACATATGTATTGACAGCGGCCGTCGCGACTACTCGAGCATCCTCGGGCATTCCCGCGACAGCTCGCGCAGTCACACGGCTTTGTTTATGGAATGCGCTGGAATTCCCGCGGATCCGCGGGCATCCGCGCGCATCGTTAGAATTTCTCATACGATAATAAGTCTTATTGTAATGAAAATAAAGTTGAAATTCTCATGACCATACCCCGGCGGGAGAGAGCAAAAATGCTTCTCTTCCTAGTGCTTAATTAAATATCGACTATTCTATCGACATATGGATGTCGATAGAATGGTCGACGTTTAATTAAGCACAATTATTATTTTTAAGCTTATATACTATTTCAATCAACTGATTATAATTATAATCAATTTATCATACTCACGGGAATGTTCGTAATAGATAAGAGTGAGTGACAGTTGTACATACATACTTTTTACATACTCATAAGTAATAGACCTCTTTCATATCATTTAATTGGATGAAATGGATTTTATCACCAAGGCGAAGGAGTTTCAAAACAGAAAATTTTGAAAAAATGCTAATTGTATGTTACGAAAATTACATAATAAAGCTGAAACACTTTGAATTAATTTTGTTTACAACAATAATTAATACTTCTGCATATCATGCAATAAGCATGACGGTGGTCCAGTACACCGTGTTGTTTTTATCGACATCGACCAAAGTGTGTGTCCTCGCACTATTAAGCTGTCAACGCATTTTTGCTCTCTCCCGCCGGGGTATGCTCATGACACTGAAACTGCGCTCCGTTACGCCGCGCTGCGCTGCTCTTCTGGTGTGAATTGAGCCTTAGTCAACCGCGTAGCGCAATGTCGAACGATTGCAGGAGCGCGCCGACTAACGGGTCTTGCGTACGGGACGTAAAATAGGTAAAACACAGGGCGCAATGACCTGAAAAGCGATGAAACATTTGGATCCCACAAGGTAAATAATAATATTTTCAGGAAATATTTTGTGGGAGGGAAGACCCAGACTGATGTTCCGTGACCAAATCGCGGACGTTTTGGAAACAGGTCAGGTCAAGAGTATAGCAACACACGAGCATGTATGAGGAGATTAATGAATGTGGATGAAGCACAAAAGGTATGTCAGGATCGTTGCGAGTGGAACTAAGTAGTCTCTGCATACCCCTGTGGGAAAGAGGCGTGACGTTATGTATGTGTGTATGTATTTTACAGAGGTTTTCAGACGCGTGTACAGTCAGCGTCTGATACATGGTTACACTTTGGTACTTTGTCATTGTGATCGCAGTGACAATTTCATGCGAGAGTTCAAATATGAGGTTAATTAGAAAAGGTACTAAAGTGTATACATGTATCAGACGCTGACTGTACCTACCTGACCACTGCCTAAAATACTTACCTACGGTCGATTTCCGGCCTGTACGCTTGCTGATAGACGGAGCCGTGTGTATTACGAATTAGGGCTTGTTGTGCCGAATGAGGAGTCAAACACACGACCCCTGCAGTTGGTTTGTGTTTTCGCTTCGGCAACCCGAAAGGGTCACCATTAAGCAAGTGGAAGGGTTGAGGGGTGAAGATCATGGAAGTTTACACTTGCATTTTTGAAGTTTTTCTGTTTCCAATTAGACTAATTGAAAGAATACATATATCTTACTAATATTATAAATGTGAAAGTTTGTGAGTATGGATGGATGGATGTATGGATGGATGGATGGATGGATGTTTGTTACTCCTTCACGCAAAAACTACTGAATGGATTTTCATGAAACTTTACAGTAATGTAGCTTATACATCAGAATAGCACATAGGCTACAATTTATAAAGATTTTGTTTGAATTTTCCAAAATATGACGATAAGTGTCGAGAAAGTAGGAAAAAATCTTATGTCTGCTGGCTATTCTGGCGGGCGCTTCCTAATAATAATTCCGTAATCTCTTTTGTGTTTAACGCGTGCGAAGCCGCGGGCAGAAGCTAGTTATGTATATATAGGTAGCCTGCTTTCCCAGATAGGGTGCCTGCCCAGAGCACACACGTTACGCTACATAAGCAAAACCGTGACTATTCCTTTTTTAGGGTTCCGTACCCAAAGGGTAATAAAAACGGGACCCTATTGACCCTATTACTGAGACTTCGCTGTCTGTCCGTCTGTCCGTCTGTCACCAGGCTGTATCTCACGAACCGTGAAAGCAAGAGAGTTGAAATTTTCACAGGTGATGTATTTCTGTAGCCGTATGTATCAAAATAATAATAATAATAATTAAGGGGGGCTCCCATAGAAAAAACGTGTTTTTTTTTGCTATTTTGGGTCTATTTAAATAACTGTAACAGGTAAATACTTGAAATGCTCACAGAATATTTAATTAAATATTTACTTTAAAAGGAAATAATTAAAATAAAATAAAATTAGTATTTAAGGGGGGCTCCCACACAAAAAACCTGATTTTTTGCAGTTTTTTGGTACGGAACCCTTCGTGCACGAGTCCGACTCGCACTTGGCCGGTTTTTTGTATGTTTTTTGTTTTAAGTTTAAGATAGGTAAATAGGGACAGATTGCTAGAATCTCGTTTTAAATGTATTTTACGTATTTAAGACCTGTTTAATTGAATGAAAATCAGTATAATTATGAAAAATTAAAGCACAGTGTACGTGCAATGCAAATTGCGTTGACAGCAAAATCGTAAGATAAATTATTTTTAATATTTTAAATTGTGGAATAAGGTTTTTTTTTAATAAATTTTACATCTACGGACTCGTGGTCCGTACCTTGATAATTGTTTACCATTTTTTTTATTAACATTTTAATCCGCTCCGCGAAAAGACACACTTGTGGAATAAGGTTAGGTTAAGTTAGCTTTAAGTACATACATATACATACATATCTTCACGCCTGTATTCCCAAGAGGGGTAGGCAGAGCACATGAATTCAAAATCCAGTGCCACGTTTAGCGATTTCAGGGTAACCAGATGGTTAAACGTGATATTGCAGTGACAGGTTGCTAGCCCATCGTCCACCCGTCCAGCTTTAAGTAGGTACCTAATCATTTTCTTAAAAAGTAGTAGAGATTAGTTTTGGAGTTTATCTCATAATATAAATACAATTTCCGTGTGGTGCCGGGTTAGGATAGCACCTCCCCCTTTCTTCTCGTGGGTGTCGTAAGAGTCGACTCTGGGAAAGGGTTAGTGTATTGTGGGCGATGGGCTTGCAACCTGTCACTGAAATAGCACGTTTAGCCATCTGGTTACCCTGAAATCGCTAAACGTGGCACTGGATTTTTGAATTCACGTGCTCTGCCTACCCCTCTTGGGAATACAGGCGTGAGGATATGTATGTATGTATGTATAAATACAATGGCAGATTATCACGAGTTTGATTAGACGATATATAGGTGGATGGTATTCTCGCCACATCATTGAAAAAAAATACAAGTATAAATATAACATCATCATTGCGCTTAGATTAAAAACTCTCATTAAACACTAAGAGATAAGTAGATAAAAATATTGTATTGCAGTATCGTTCACTTTAAAAAAGGGTACAAAATATAATAAAACATCCAAAAGAGCTGTGAACGTTGTATTATAAACTCATTCTGTAGTGTATTTGAACGAAGTCGAGGCGGGTCGTCAGTACATACATAAACACATGTATTCCTAAATGGGGTAGGCATGAAATATTACATACACAAAATCACGTCTACTTCACTTCAAGTTGCCACTTTCAGCACAATTATAGACATAATAGTGTCAGGTTGCTAGCCTGGCGCCTAAAGTATGTTTTCTTACAGTTGCCTCTTATGACGTTCACGTCAGAAATGGACAGGTGCTATTCCAAACGTGACACCACACGATGCCATGAAAACAACGATGAAGTCCTTAAATAATCAGATTTAAATAAAATTCGACTTCGAGTAGGTTACGTAGAGCACAGTTTTACAAAACTATTTTTAGTAAATGGATTCAATAAAAATTGACAATATACTGAAGCATAAACTATGGAAAAAAAAACAATTGAAACACTGCCACCTATTCTAAACAAAGTAGGTACTAAATCATTAAAAACAGCACATCAAAAAACTTCCTACTTTTGGATGTTTGTGTTTTATGCCTATCATTTTTACTTACCTCGTTTAATTGATATCCTCATTACTATTAATTGCTATTTACCTTGTTTAGGAGCGGCATTAATGCGGAAACATTTGCTATAGCAAGTTTACCGGTACGTGTTAAATATAGTGGTAGGAACGGTATTTATGGTGGGCCACGGAATGTTGTTCATCATTTCACATCTGTATTCCATTAGCAAATACGGTTTAGCCTACCTTAAGATTTACCAATTTGTCGTGAGCTTCCTTGCCCCGCGTGTTGTATTGTCAAAACAGGGTGTTGAGGGGGGGTTAATGCTTAATCAAGGGTCAGGTGTGGTTGGGCGATGCCTAAGACGCAACAAACGCCTGAGGTGCCACCGACCAGGTAACGAGACAGATTGAGGGTTGCCAGTAGTTTTAGTTTCGTAAGTTGTTTTTATTTACTTTATATGGACTGTTTAATTACTTCAAGTAAGTGCCCGTTTATTCTTTACATTCTGTACATTCTTTGGTTTTGATAATAGTTGAGGACTTTTTGCAATGCAAAGTGTTTAAAAATTACGTTCATTATAGTCCTTTACCAATGTCTACAAACCGCAGTCTTAAGCTAGGATTGTGATTTGTGCTCAATTGTTTTTTTTAGTAATTGCTGAAAGACTCCAATAGAGACATTTCTCTCCGGGCAGATTTATGCCTGATTGTGACGTCATCATACAACTCTTACTCGAGTTTGTTCATGTTGACTCGTTGTCATGGCAACGCGTTGCATAGGTAAGGTAGTAATAGTATGATGCAATATACCTGTTTTGAAAATTTCAGATTATTGACATTTTGATCATTTTAAACTTCATGCTAAAGAAGTTACTAAAAATATTGATGAGAATAGAATCCTAATTTAAAAATCATGCGTGAAAACAAATGAACCGTATTAAAATTACAGTTCCATATGTAACGTCCAAAACAAGTGAGCAGCGGCAGCCCTAAGGAGGGAAACATGTCAGCTAGCCCGTGTAATCTGGTTCGGATCGCGGCATGAATTTCATAAGTGCGCGGTTCAGTTAATGGATGAAAACATTAACTCCTTAGGGGCTGACGAATTTAGGAGGCTTTGCCCAGGTGGCTTGTAAGCATTTGGCTACGCCACAAGGAGTTAACCACTGGCGTGTTGGGTTCGCATAGTGGGAAATCACTTAGGAGCTTGCGGACTGGATGCGAAGTCAACGCGCCGGTTCCGACAATCTTGGTCAATGTGGAATTATTGGCGACAATTTGTGCTACATTTAGGGCTGGTTTTAACAAGATTGTCAAATGGGTAGGCCAAGCACGCGAAACGCGTGACTACTTCGCGTTTTGTTGACAATTGTAGTATATTTTTTAGGGTTTAATTTACAATAATTTAATTAAAAAAACAAACAATTTAAGGTACTACAGTGATAAAGTTGCTGGCATGTCGCCTAAAATATACCTTAACCTTTTTCAATAGTCGCCTCTTAAGGCGCAGCGCAGACGACAGTGTTTTGTGCGATCGAGTCTGTGGAGCCATAAATTTTCTGAATGGCGCGATGACAGTTTCCAGGAATTTCCATTCAGAGTTTCGTGGAAACTGTTAGCGCGCCATTCAGAGAATTTATTGTTGCGCAGACTCGATCGCACAAAACTCTGTCGTCTGCGCTGCCCCTAAGACATATGGAAGAAAAGGAGAGACGTTATTCTAAAACCGTCACGACACAGTACGAGTATGTATCATAAAATATACAGACAAATAGACATCATGCTTGTGTTCCCAAAGATGGACAGACCACGTACAACGTTGTAAAGACAAATAATTGAGTATTTTATTATTTGGAACTACACTAAGTTAGACAAAAAATTACAAATAGTGTCTGCTTGACAGCCAACAGCTGACATTATACCTTGTTTCTTCAGTCACACGACACGCACGGAAGAAATGGGGAGGTGTAACTCTAAACACGACTCCACAAAGGAAACATAATTAGAAATATATTTCAATGAAATAAGTATTTGTGTTAGAAAATTCCTTGTTTTTTCGCTACTTCAGGGTTTCATGTATTGTGGTTTGACAGATTCCTCAATTCTAATAGACTAATTCTCGTAATTGTATTGTATTGAAACAGGGTTTGAAAAAAAAAGATAATGGCACTGAACACTAAATAACTTTGCTTTAGTGATGGATCGCCTCGCCGTGCAAAGAGTCCCGCACGCAAACTGGTCATTACGTTTTACTGTCTCTTACTCAAATAAAACCACACATGAAATTATAATTTTTACCTCGATGTAATGTGGAGGGAATGTTCCAAGTTTGATTAATATTTATCTTCTTATGCAATTTCAAATACTAAATACTATCTGGACTCACTTTTGTTTGTGTCAACCTAACCAACAAGATTTTCGTCTTCGATACAAAATTTTGCCAACTGTTTTTTTTTTCAATTATCACCTATTTTACGTATATGTACCATATTTCAAATCCATCGGACTAACTGTGTAAGAGAGTAGGCGACCAGAATTCTACTACCAGATTATTTTCATCCGACTTGCACTAGTGTGCAAAAACTTCAGCGTTATTAGTAACCGGGAAGTAGATCAAAATTTAAATCGCGAGATTTGATTAATGACAAACAAAAAACAGACATCGGGACAAGTGAAATAAATAAAATACAAAATATCGGGATGTTCAGAAAGGTTGAACTTCTCAATCCTTCTATCGAAGGTTCAGCAGGAAAAAATCCTTTTTGAGGATATGTCCGCCTGGTACTTGTAAGTGCTCTGTACTGCACTTGCTCTGTTTTGTGTCTGTACTTCCAACTTTCATAGAAGACGAGATGTTATTTATTGAAAAAAAAACAATCTGTAATACTGTCACTCGGCTGCAGGATTATTTCTGAGATATTATTTAGATATTACAGAAATCTGTCATATTACGGCGCTCCCTTTGAGTCCGTTTGAAACAAAACCGTAGTAGTACGTATGTTCATAAAACTTTTTTTACATACATTCATCACGCCTTCATTCCCGCCTGTATAAATGGGTTACATGAAATGCTACATTTTAAAAACTTTTTCCAGTTTTGTAGCCAATATTAGC